>JACXGI010006952.1:0-39736 GCA_016801175.1 Esox masquinongy
TGAGTTAATTAGCTGATTAGAGTGTGGCACCAGGTCTCTTCAATATTGAACCTTTTCACAATATTCTAATTTTCTGAGATACTGAATTTGGGGTTTTCATTAGTTGTCAGTTATAATTATCAAAATTAAAAGGAATAAACACTTGAAATATATCAGTCTGTGTGGAATGAATGTATACATTATACAAGTTCCACTTTTTCAATGGAATTACTGAAATAAATCAACTTTTTGATGATATTCTAATTATATGACCAGCACCTGTATTCATTAAATTTTTTCCCTTCCTTATATTATTCCTAAGCAACAGTAACAGTATAGTATTTTGTAGTATTACTGCAGTCCAAACTTATGAAGGTAGTCATTATAATGAGGTTTCAGGGATCTAACTGTACCCATGTAAAACAAATTCTGTATCTAGACTTGGTAGCAGTGTTTACATGTACAGTCGTTGCAACATCCAAACCTAATAAAACTACAGCAACAAAATTATGCTATGGTTTCACAATAAAATCACACAATGTGGTGCCGTATCTGTGACCGAAATGTAATACAATAAACTCCAAAAGTATATGTTCCAGCACATTGGATTTCAAAAGTCTTAGTGCAGTTATATTGAAAACCACAAGCTTTCATTTTTTTGAAGGATATTTTCATTCATATCGGATAGAATTATACAATTGTACATATTGTTACTATTTCAGGCAGCCATAGTAAGCTCTAATGTTTTGTTGTAGCTAAGATTTTTATGTAATTACTATTTTGTTCAATTACATTATACACCGATCAGCCATAACATTATGACCACTGACAGGTGAAGTGAATAACACTAAAAATCGCGTTATCATGGCACCTGTCAGTGGGTGGGATATATTAGGCAGCAAGTGAACATTCTGTCCTCAAAGTTGATGTGTTAGAAGCAGGAAAAATGGGCAAGTGTAAGGATCTGAGTGACTTTGACAAGGGCCAGATTGTGATGGCTAGACGACTGGGTCAGAGCATCTCCAAAACTGCAGCCTTTGTGGGGTGTTCCCAGCCTACAGTGGTCACTACCTATCAAAAGTGGTCCAAGGAAGGAAAAGTGGTGAACCAGCGACAGTGTCATGGGCGGCCAAGGCTCACTGATGTACGTGGGGAGCGAAGCTTGGCCCGTGTGGTCCAATCTAACAGTCAAGCTACTGTAGCTCAGATTGCTGAAAACGTTAATGCTGGTACAGATAAGAAGGTGTCAGAACACACAGTGCATCACAGTTTGTTGTATATGGGGCTGCGTAGCCACAGACCAGTCAGGGTGCCCATGCTGACCCCTGTCCACTGCCGAAAGCGCCTACAATGGGCACGTGAGCATCAGAACTGGACCATGGAGCAATGGAAGAAGATGTCCTGGTCTGATGAATCATGTTTTCTTTTACATCAGGTGGATGGCTGGGTGCGTGTGCGTCGCTTACCTGGAGAACACATGGCACCAGGATGCACTATGGGAAGAAGGAAAGCTTGCGGAGGCAGTGTGATGCTTTGTGCAATGTTCTGCTGGGAAACCTTGGGTCCAGCCATTCATGTGGATGTTACTTTGACACATACCACCTACCTGAGCATTGTTGCAGACGGTGTGCACCCTTTCATGGCAACGGTATTCCCTGATGGCAATGGCCTCTTTCAGCAGGATAATGCGCCATGCCACAAAGCAAAAATGGTTCAGGAATGGTTTGAGGTTCAAGGTGTTAACTTGGCCTCCAAATTCCGCAGATCTCAATCCAATCGAGCATCTGTGGGGTGTGCTTGACAAACAGGTCCGATCCATTGAGGCCTCACCTCGCAACTTACAGGACTTAAAGGATCTGCTGCTAACCTATTGGTGCCGATACCACAGCACACCTTCAGAGGTCTAGTGGAGTCCATACCTCGATTGGTCAAGGCTGTTTCGGCAGCAAAAGGGGGACCTACACATAATTAGGCAGGTGGTCATGATGTTATGGCTGATCGGTGTATTTGGTTTCTATAGACCAAGGTCTTTAAAAGATGCATAAACTAAACTAGTATGTCAAAAAATGTGGTCTCTACTGACCGATAAACCTTCAAGTGTGCATGGTTTTGTACTTACAAGCATATTAATGAGACACTGTTGATTGTATTATAATACAACTTGCTACACATGTTCAGAACCTTGACAGGACATGCGGTGTGCAAGCATTTTCCAATTGACCACACAGGGGCAATGTTGAGCCAGACATCTTTGCAAGCTCACACCACTCCTTCCGTGGCATAGAGACAAAAAAATTGTGGATGAGTGTCCATTTCCTCACAAGGAACATATTTGCCATTGGAACTTGATGGATTCCATCTTGATGGACTTTCGGCCATTTTCAATATGTGAAAAACACTTCAAAACCTGCTACTATAGAACCAAATGTCCAATCTTTACATGGCAAGACATTTGTTATCGATGGACAAAAGTACTTTATCAATGCATACCCCAGAAAAGTACAAATAAAAACATGGCCGCTATTGACCAATCAATCTTCAAGTGTGTGTGGTTTTACACATATGAATATATATCAGGTAGAGTTGACACTATGATGATGTAACGTATGCCAGTAAATTCAGTTTGAACACAAGGTGGCGCCATAATGGCTATATGGCGTTATCTCTTTATCTGTATTTCTGTGTGATTTACATTTGGCACACATAATCTGGGTTATACATCTTACTAATGTATGAACTATGTCTCAATTTAGTCACATGGTGGCACGATTGGACAAGAAACATAATTTATGCTTCATTTAAAGAATCTATGAATAAATGATGCTTCTGGATCTCTCTGCTCAAAAGTGGTGCAAAAAGACCAATAGTAGCTGAATGCTGAAACACGCTCACTGCTGCTTGCAGCTTTAATTAGTGTTTGAGCAGTTCACTAGTGAAAAACTATTGTTATTGTTACTGCTGGTTATTATTAGTGTTTCAGCAGTTCACTGGTGAAAAACTATTGTTTTTGATACCGTTGTTTATTAGTGTTTCAGCAGTTCACAGTTCACGACAATCAATGAATCGATGGCGCACATGGCTCTCTCAATGCACAAGTGGTGAAATGAAGCCAATAGTAGCTGAATGCTGAAACGCGCAATGCTGCTTGCAGCTTTAATTATTATTATTATGCTTCCGGTGTTTTTTGGTCCTTTTTGCAAATTCCTGTGAGATAAAATGGCCCTAAAAGGCCCATCCTTGCACACTAATAAATGGCCCAAGGGACAAAACATCTGGTGCAATGGTATGCAAATCGGACTCATGGTAGCGCTGTAATAAGCCTCCAAAGTGGCCAACTTTGAAACCCCACCACGCCCACCCCATGTGACTTAGAGTCATGAAAATTGGTACATAGGTGCATCTCCTCACAATGAACACTTTTCTCATTTGGATTCATGAAGTCCGCCATTTTGGATTTTCAGCCATTTTGGATTTTGTGAAAAACGCTTAAAATGATACTCCTCTGGCACCAATTGTCCAATCATCACGTCCTCTGATTTGGTTTCCATAGATCACGTTCTGTAAAAGATGCATAACTTCAGCCAGAAAGTCAAAAAATGTGGACGCTATTGACCAATAAACCTTGAAGTGGGTGTGTTTTTTTTACATATAAGTATGTAATTGAGAAACAGATAATCGTATTATAATCCAACTTGGTACACTTGTTCAGAAACTTGTCAGGACATACCGTGTACAAGTATTTTCTGATTGACCACAAGGGGGCGATGTTGAACCAAACAACTTCGCAAGCTCCGCCACACACTCCGTTTGACATAGAGACAAATAAAATGGTATATAAGTCCATTTCCTCACAAGGAACATATTTGCCATTGGGACCCATTAGCTCTGCCTTGATGGATTTTCGGCTATCTTGAATATGTGAAAAATGCTTCAAAAGCTACTCCCATAGAACCAAATGTCCAATCTTCATGTGACTTCATATTTTTAATCTATGGACCAAGGTCATTTATCAATGAATACCCCAGAACAGTACAAATATAAACATGGCCGATATTGACCAATCAATCTTCATGCCGATGTGGTTTTGGCTTATCGCAAAATTTGAGTTTTGCTTTTTATTACATTTTATAAAGGTCCAGATTCAGAGCTTTGTAATGGTATACAAAACAATACTGTTTGCTGAAGTTATGGGAAAGATATGCTGCTTTAAAAGTTGATAATCTGCTCTACATACAGATGTTGTTCGTTTAATTCCAGCGCCAAGGGGGCGGTCCAATGCTGTGCGGCAGGGACAAAAACATAAAATAAAAAATAAGAACGGCCACCAGGAGGCATCTGTGAGAACGTCGACACCCGCCTGAAACTGTTGTTATTCAAGCCTGCGTCTGTACTTATATGGCCAGAATAAAACATTCAAATCGGTGGAATGTCATCTACTATAATCCTATTCATGGATTGCTATGTTGCTGTATTTGATTCCATGTTATAGGTCTACACATGTGAATCTCTTCCTTTTCGTTAATTGTAATTGTTTAAACCTGAAATAGAATTATTTGACTGGAAATATAGCTGGTGATTACAACGATAAAGTTAACATTTATGTAAGCTAATTGCAGACTTTTACCAAGTACATTAATTAATAAATCACAGATCACAGTTTAGGCTACTGTAAATCATCCTTTCCTTTATTTATTTATCAAATTTATTGTGTTTATCAAGCAACCGTGCTTTAGGCCTTTGTAAGGCTATTCATGCCAATATCCTTTGATCGTAGCAAACTGGTCGACAGTGTCTCTTATTTTACCTTGTACATCATCAAAATGAAATGGAAATGAAAACTAAATTCTAATGGAATTATTTTGAATAATTTAAGTGTTGTGTAATTTTCATTTAGTACAATTGTAGGACCTAATAAACGAATGAAAATATTATTGCCTGTGTTCTTAGAAATGATCCTTCTATGTAGGCTATTCTTTTTTTGAGTGGGACATTTTGTTAGGTAAAGTGGGACACTATATTATGATAAAAATGAACTATTAGACACATGAGAAAAACGTTTAACCACATTTATTAATGAATTCAGGCGTACAGTAAATATGCAATCTGTTATTCAGATTGGAAACATGATTCTGAAATCAAAACATTGTGTAAAAAGATCCTTGTCTATAAAAATAATTGCAATCTGGCTCAAATTATATCAATCAGGCAATGTAATAATTGCAACAGCCAGGTGGCCAGAGAGTACCCAGGCAGACACAAATCACTCTTAATGGGCGATACCCCGAGATAAAGGATGATGCTCCCAGTGAATTAACATAACAATGAGAATGAAGTGTAATGTTGATGACATAGATGATCACATGCAGCGTGACAAAATCTGTTTTAGCTCTAAACTTAGTATCTAGTATCTTATTCATGAAATTCCTTTTGTAGGATATAAAGAAAATATGAAACATATAATCTGTCTGAATAAGAAATTTTGCTAATTATTTTACAGAATCATGAAGATGATCCAGCTTCCTATGTAATTCATCAAAAGTATCACAGTAATTCATTATTAGTGAAACAAAATGAAAACGATATCCTTGACCTGAGGCGTTGCTAGGATATATCACAATATATTCCGGGCTTAGCACCCGCCCAACCCCCAACCCCCAGGGGAGACTTCTTTGCCACACATTTTTCATGGATTTGTTGTGATGCTGTGTGTTGTTCTAACCACCATCTTACCGGTTTTTAATATATTAGGCCTACATTAGTTTGTGACATCTCTCTGGAACATGAAATATTCCCAAACAACAGAAGATGATGTATTTTCAGCACCAAATCATCCCTAGTCTCCATCTCATTGTCCTCGGGGGTTCATTCTCTTAATCGATCCTCTTCCTCTCCAACAAGCCCTACTCCGCACTATTCTTTCGCAGTGGGCTCTACACCGCATCTTCATGTTTCTGACTGGTTAATTTGCTGTTCAGTGTACCAGCACAGCTAGTATTGTTTCTCCGACCCGTGCATGTTGTTACTTTATTGAGTTGTGGCTATTACTTTCGTTAGCCATCACAGAATTGGGATGTTTTAAGAATACTCACTTTTAATAAATTGGGACGAGTGAGAGGCATGAACAGAATATTGTGTTGTATAGTTTGATTGACCGATTTGAGACATACAGCTGGACATTTGAATTGTAAACAATGTGTTGTATAGTTTGATTGACCGATTTGAGACATACAGCTGGACATTTGAATTGTAAATCTTTAGTGTCTTAAAATAGCAAAAGTTAGGGGAAGATGTGTTGTAAGAGGGCTTAATAGGCTATGTGTAGACTGACATGATCATGCCATTCGCTTGCCAGACTCCAACCTTTATACAAATAATCTGGAATCGCAATTTGAACATGTGCAATTTCAAAAGCGCAGAAGGCTGAGATTTTGACTTTTTATTTTATTTTTATGCTTAATCAAAATAATAAATTTTACTGGTGATATATCAGATTCGTATTTGTATACAATTTATTAGGAGTTGATTTTAGAATCCATTTGCCTACTTAAAAATAATAATTCAGATTATTAGCATAAAGGTTGGAGTCTGGCAAGCGAACGGCACAATTCGCTTGCCACAATTAGGGCTTATTGCTGTTAAAAAGAGGAAGAGGATCGATTAAGAAAATGAACGTAGAGGACAATGAGATCATAGAAATGTCTCAGGTGTTGCCTATAATGTATGCTCAGTTCCCAAAGATTGTGAAGAGTTCATTATGCTGACTAATTTAAATAAAAAATATTTGTTGGATCATAGAATTTGTGTTTTATTTCTGTTTAAATGTAGGCTATTATACAGTATGACTATTTAAACATATGTTAGGTAGCTATTCTTATTGGCTGGAATTCGGGAATTTTAACGGCCATATTGGCTGATTTGATAAAACAAATGAGTTAATTAGAGTAAACTCTGACAGCCTATTCGCCAACTGTCATAAGATGTGTTTTTCTACCATGCCGTACTTCAAAACTATGATCGTAACAAATAGTTCTGCTTTGTATTTTATTATTTCTTAAGATAATTCAAATGTTTAAACAAATAGTCTTTATTTCAGTCTAGGCTATTGGTGTATTTTTTATTACATCATTTCGTAATTATATCAGTGATGAAGTTGAAACTAGAAACATTTTGCTTTTAAATTTGTTATAACCTGTTATTTTAGGAGAACATTGTGAACATTGTGTGTACTGTCGTTTAGAAAACGATTTTCGAGAATGAATAGCATTTTCAGCGTTCTAGCTCCCCCATGTGTTTGGAATAGTGCAATCTGAGTTTGACGCAATCTACCGTATGTTGACGCAATCTACCTGATCTTACCACGGTAAGAAAATGCTGTAATTAAACGAGCGACATCTGTAGTTCTGAGAAAAAAGCCTTGAAAGATTCACACTTTCCAGAGAGCTGGTCTTTGTTTAAGCCCATTCAGCGTAGTTCATACCCTCTTGGGCCTTAACCCCACCCAGTTATTTAAGTATTCAAATGGGGATACCCTGGCCTTGTGCTAAACTGGTTGGTCTCTAATAAACACATACTATAACAAACCAAATAAAATTAAATTAAAATATTTTCACATGGACTTGATACATCAGGTATGAATGTTAAAGTTAAAGTAGCTTAGCAGCAGGATTCATATTAGTAGCAGCAATGTAAGTGCAGATAGTTTGAGTGCAGGTGGACAGCCACTGAGCCATTATAGGGTTTTAGATTTGGCAAAATCACACACACCTGGATGAATGACTGGTCAATCAGGTAGCTTATTAAACTAAGTGACGTGCTTAGATTTGTGAAGACTATGCAAAGATAATAGCTAAATATAATCACACACAAGCTAGAAACCAGGAAAGGTTAGCTGGTAAGTTAATGTTGTTATCTAGGTAGCTAACGTTAATAGTAACGTCAGTAGCTATGTAGCTAGATAACTAGCAATACAAATGACTTCGACAACTTTTTGAAAAGGAATAATCTGTAGCTAGTTAGCAAACGTTACACTTACTCGTATAAATGTAGGAATGTTTCGCAGCAGACTGAAAAAATTATATATCCTCTGATTACATAAAAAGTCCTTTGTTGTTTGCGTTTAGTCTGTTGACCTTGTTTACAACGCGTCTTTTCGCTACCGTTCACACTCAGGCCAAGGCATTGAATACTCCAAAGAATCTATGCATCTTTCATTGTCGCTATCATAACTGCCATGGTTGTCCTTTTCTTGTAAATATAATCCATGGACAGTTGTTTTATACAAGAGAAGCGAGCGTTTTCTTTCCACCATTGGCACTGCAATGAAATGCCTCAATTTTGCCTGAACGTTTTGAACAGTATCAAAGTCTGCGATTTCTTCATGTCGTCCGATTCATCTTCTGAGTTATGGCATCATTGTACTCCAGAAAGTAGTACCTCACAGCTTCAGATTTGTTGTTAACACCAGCAAAATTCAGGGCAGCGATGTGATTCACAGCTGTAGCAAATGTGATTGCAGTTGTCCATTTTTGAAAATCCCGGGATGACAATGATTTACTGACCAAGCAGTCGCGTTGTTGACAAAAGCTGGTTACTTGATAGACCAATCAGAACTCAGTATGTCAGCATGTCTGACATATGCAACCAGTTAACAGATCGAATATTCACACATCCTTGTGATCACCAAGATGAAGGTTAGTTTCAAAGTAACCCAACAGTTTTATGTTTAACTAACAGTTCGCTAATGACTCATAACTGTATCCTAATTTAGTTATTTGGTGTTTGGTAATGAAGAGCCTACTTAGCATCAGCGACACTGACTCAATGTCAAACAAGTCATTCATAAGAAGACAACTGATGGCACCTTTATTCATAGCTACTAGTTTCTAAGTAATGAATCATTTGATTGTTAATCATAAATACACTGTTCAAAAAAATTAAGGGAACACTTAATCGCATTAATTTCATCACGGCAACTCATAATGTGATTCAGAAGTGCGTATGGCCCCTACGTGCCTGTATACACTCCCGACAACATCTGGGCATGCTCCTGATGAGACGGCAGGTGGTGTCCTGGGGGATCTCCACCCAGACCTGGATCAAGGCATCAGTGAGCTCCTGCACAGTCTGTGGCGCTACTTGGCGGCGTTGGATGCACCGATACATAACGTCCCAGAGGTTCTCAATTGGATTCAGGTCTGGGGAATGTGAGGGCCAGTCAATGGCATCGGTTCCTAACAGCAGTCAGGGTACTGTTGGCTAGCATGTGGAGGTCTGTGCGACCCTCCAAGGATATGACCGCCAAACCGGTCATGCTGGATGATTTTGCAGGCAGCATAACGTTCACCACGGCGTCTCCAGACTCTTTCACGTCTGTTGTATGTGCTCAGTGTGAACCTGCTCTCATCTGTGAAGAGAACAGCGTGCCAGTGGTGGACGTGACAATTCTGGTGTTCTCTGGCGAATGCCAATCGAGCTGCATGGTGCTGGGCTGTGAGCACAGGTCCCACTAGAGGACATTGGGCCCTCATGCCACCCTCATGGGTCTATTTCTAACAGTCTGTGTCTGACAGTTTGGTCAGAGACATGCACACGAGTAGCCTGCTGCAGGTCATTTTGTAGGACTCTGGCAGTGCTCCTCCTGTTCCTCCTCGCCCAAAGGAGCAGATACCGGTCCTGCTGCTGGGTTAATGCGCTTCTACTGCCCTGTCCAGCACTCCTCGTGTAATCTCCTGGTATCTCCTTTATGCCCTTGAGTCTGTACTGGGAGACACAGCAAACCTTCTTGCGATGGCACCTATGGATGTGCCATCCTAGAGGAGCTGGACTACCTGTGCACCCTGAATGGGTTGCAGGTGCTGCCTCTTGCTACCAGTAGTGACAAGAACACTAGCAAAATGCAAAACTAGAGAAGAATCAGTCAGGAAAGATAAGGAGAGAGCAATTGTCTGTGGCCACCAACTGCAAAAACATTCCCTTTTTGGGGGTTGTCTTGCTGTTGCCTCTCCAGAGCACCTGTTTTCATTTTCATTTGCACCAAAACAGGTGACATTGATTCACAATCGCTTATGCTTCCTACCTGGACAGATTGATATCCCATTAAGTTTAATTTACTTGGTGTTATACAGTGATGATTATGTGTTCCCTGAATTTATTTGAGCAGTGTATAATAATAAATTGTGTCAGGCAGTCATTCATGCAATGGTATGCAAAATCATGATCCTACTAAACAGCTACATCAATTAGGCAGGGACGGCACCAGGATGACATGACTGAGGGTGTTGTTTTGTATAAATGAGGGGGCATGTCTAATCACTGCGCAACCCCTCCCCCCCAAGAAGAAACTTTTAGAAACATATATGGGCATGTAAAGTCGATCGATAAGCGTTGATCTGTGATGATCGAAACGTGTTGACTATGACGATTGGACAGGGTCGAATTCATATATGATCGGCTATGTGTATGGGGAAACTAAACTGAGGGGGCACGACTTCCTACCTGAGGGGGCAATGTCCCCTTTTTCCCCCTGTGAAACCTGGCCTGCAATTAGGATGTAATCATTTAGCGAACAAGTATTTATTTATTAATCATTGGACACCTATTTGGAAGTTGAATACAAACATTTTAGCACTTTTTCAAGAATTATAAAATGATCAATATGTTTTGATTTTAAATGTAGCCAGAAACATAATCAGAAAGTAGCAACATAACAATGACTCAAAACACACTGCCAAGGCAACAAAGGAGTGGCTCAAGAAGAAGCACAATAAGGTCCTGGAGTGGCCTAGCCAGTCTCCAGACCTTGATCCCACAGAAAATCTGTGGAGGGAGCTGAAGGTTCAAGTTGCCAAACGTCAGCCTCGAAACCTTAATGACTTGGAGAAGATATGCAAAGAGGAGTGGGACAAAATCCCTCCTGAGATGTGTGCAAACCTGGTGGCCAACTACAAGAAACGTCTGTGATTGCCAACAAGGGTTTTGCCACAAAGTACTAAGTCATGTTTTGCAGAGGGGTCGAATACGTATTTCAATTATTAAAATACAAATCAATTTATAATATTTTTGACATGCATTTTTCTGGATTTTTTTGTTATTCTGTCTCTCACTGTTCAAATAAACCTACCATTAAAATTATAGACTGATAATTTCTTTGCCAGTGGGCAAACGTACAAAATCAGCAGGGGATCAAATAATGTTTTCCCTCACTGTAGGTATAGAAGACACAAACACAATAATAGTGTAGTAAGAACATTTACTTAAAATCCAATAGAGAATACTAAAGACCAGGTATTCCAAAACAGTTCAAAAGTTGTACCAAAATCAGTCTTATGTTCTTATGTGTGAGTGTGGGTGAGAGAGTAAGTGTGTGATTGTGTGACTGTTAATGACAATAAGGCACACGTGGGTGCATTTTACAAGTTACACCATATCGAGGCATTATAATGTAATGTTGTACAACACTGAAACGCGTTATTATTTTTTCGTACACAACTGACAAAAAGCTTAACATAGGCTGTAAGTAGCAAGCTAACGTTAACTGTGAGGGCTGCTACTTGGGTCAAATAATTTGCCAGAACATTACGTAAATTGGTAAACGATTTAGCCTAGGTTACTAAAAGGAACACCAACACTTAATATGAACTGAAAAAAATTGTAGCAATTTATGCAAAAAATCGATGGAAAGCTGGCAACCTACACATTTCTCACCTTGACGTTCTTCGGATATGGATACATTTTCTGTTCTGATCTCAACAAGTCTGGGCAAATTACTGAGTTGGCACCAATCAGAGACAGCGATTTTATGATGTCATCATGTACACATCTCACAAAGTATTTTACAGTATTTTTAAACTACAAAATACAAAACACTAAAGTATTTTGATACAAAATACGATGCCATTTTCATCAGCCCTATCAAATTCAAATTAGAAAATACTATTTTGTATTTGAAATACGTATTTTAAATACATGTATCATAAATACTGCCCATCCCTGGTCACAACCATAAGCGCTGTGTTTGGAGAGGGGTCAACAAGGCCTATAGTGAAGGTTCTGGAGTGGCCATCACAGTCTCCTGACTGTAATATCAGAGCCACTCTGGGGAGATCTCAAACGTGCGGTTCATGCAAGATGACCAAAGACTTTGCATGACCTGGAGGCATTTTGCCAAGAGGAAAGGGCAGCCATACCACCTGCAAGAATTCAGGGCCTCATGGACAACTATTACATAAGACCGCTAGCTGTCATTGATGCTAAAGGGGGCAATACACAGTATTAAGAACTAAGGGTATGCAGATGTTTGAACAGGGGTCAGTTCATTTTTTTCTTTGTTGCCATGTTTTGTTTTATAATTGTGCCATTCTGTTATGACCTACAGTTGAATGTGAATTCCATAAGATATAAAAGACATATGTTTTGCCTGCTCCCTCATGTTTTCTTTACAAATGGTACATATATTACCAATTCTCCAAGGGTATGCAAACTTTTGAGCACAACTGTATCAACGATGGTCTTCAAAAGTTATATCAATCAGCCCAGTATCTTGAAAAACATGGCCGCTATTGACGGACGAACATGTGCAGGGGTTGTGGTTTTGCACATATATGGACACATCTACAATGATAATGGCATTATAGTTCTACTTGGTGCGTATGTTGACAAAAATGATACGACAGTAATGACTGCAAGGATTTTTTCAGCAAACACACCGTGGCATTATTGAGGTTTCCCACATTTGCAAGCTCCCCACAATCACCATGTTTAAAATAACATCTTGATGGTAATAGTATGTAAGTCCATCTCCTCCCAAGGAACATATTTGCAATTGGGACCCATTAAGTCAGGCGTAATGACTTTTCGGCAATTCTGAATTTGTGAAAAACACTTAAAAATCCATCTATAGCATGAAATTACCCATTTCATCCTTTACACAAGTAAGTATTAAAAAAATCTCTGAAAGCCACTCAGCGTGAGTTCTTAATGCACATTATTTCAGTACGCGCTGATTATTCCAGATTTGTATTTTATGACACAACAATGAATTGCCATCACAGCACCCCATAAACACCATGTTGCTTAATAGATAAGGAGCAGTATTCTGATTTCGACTGGTTAAAATTATATTTTGAAAATATTAAGGGCAGAAGTACTGTTAAATAGTATAATGAATCATTATTGAGCAACCTTCTAAACGGTGTTATTTTCCTAAGTATCACTCCACCTGTTGTATCAGTAAAACATATGCTAACTATCAGACAATGGTTTGTGCTAAGAATGTATTTACATGATAATTCACAATTTCACAAAATAATAAAATAAAATAATGAATTCCGACCCTTGCATATTTTGTAATGGACAAATACGATCATTGAAAAACACCTTTATGAAGGTTACGTTGAGCTTGTTTGGATAATTACTATATATACAGCTCCGGAAAAAATTAAGAGACCACTGCACCTTTTTCTTTCCTTACCAAAAAAGTCGAAAAGGAAGGTATTGAGTGAAGAATAGAAGGGTTCAAATTAAGAGACCACTGCAAATTGAACGCTTCTGTTCCTCACTCAAAACTTTCCTTTTCAACTTTTTTGGAAAAGAAAGAAAAAGGTGCAGTGGTCTCTTAATTTTTTCCGGAGCTGTATGTGCAGCCATTTTTGTTTACATTTCCCTGGATTCTGGGACCAAAGATGTCTGCTACCAAAGATCGAAATATGACTGAGAATCATCTCACAAAAATGGATTATGGATTGCAGCATCATGATTTTCTTGGAAACGTGGCTTAACAACAACATACCTGACAACATAATAGAGGTGTAAGGGCGCAACGTCTTCAGAGCAGATAGGATGGAGGAGGACTCCAGAGGAGGTGGGCAATGCATTTATGTAAACAAAACATTGTGTACATACACTAATTTACCCAGGAGTCACTGCTCAACCAATCTGGAGTTCCTGATGATCAGATGCAGGCCTTATTACTTGCCTCGGGAGTTTACATCTAATGTTGTTACAGCAGTCTACATACCCCTGGATGCTAATGCTAAACATGAAAGAACTGTAGGCTGGTGGTTTTGTGATTGCAGGGGATTTTAACCATTCAAATCTGAAAACGTTTTTTTCTAAATTCCACCAAAATGTCTCCTGCCCCACCAGAGGAGACAATACATTAGAGGTTGTGTACACAAACATTCCGGAGGCTTACAAAGCCATTCCCCTCCCCCATCCGGTAGGACAGTCGGACCATCTTCCACTGTTTTTACTTCCCAAGTATTTACTCCTCATTATGTGTGAAACCATCTGTGAGGACAGTCAAAGTGTGGCCAGAACACATAGACTGGAGAAGGGTCAGACTCACTTCTACAGCAACAGTTTGAACACGTAGACTGGAATTTGTTTGCCACTCATGTCACCTGAAAGCCCGCCTGTCCTCCAAGATCGTTGTGAACTTTTACCGCTGCACTATCAAAAGCATTCTGACTAGCTGCACCACAGTCTGTAGCTGACTGGAAGGCCCTGACAGGTGGTGAAAACCGCCCAGGACATCACTTTTTCCCAGCTTCCAGCCATCGTAGACCTCCAGCGGAAGCGGTGTCTGCGCAGGGCGCGCGGGATCATCAGGGACCCTTCACATCCATCCCACAAACTGTTTGCCCTCCTACCATCAGGCAGGCAGTACAGGTCTCTTTGTTCCCGCACCAGCAGGCTCAGGAACATTTCTTTCTACTGTAACCCTGCTGAACTCTATGAATTAGAGAACTCTGTGACCCATCAGTAACCATACCCCCCCCCGCCTCTCAGGGACCTTGTTGCACTACTCCCTTGTACTACTCTGACACTGCCTTGCAAAGTCTGATAATGGACGTTTTCAGTTGTTACAGGTACGTGTCTACCTCAGGAACCTCACTGCTGCTACTGTATCCCTGCATTTCAGTTGCGCATGCAACTTGCACATTCAATTTACCAATGTGCCTCTTTGCACATTTAGAATTGCCATCGTACTTGCATTTTTACAGTTTTTACATACCCATGTCCACATCGGGGACCTCATTGCTGCTATCTCTTCATCCCGGTTGCACATAACACGTTACTCCTTCAAGTTGCTTCGATTGCACATCTAGAATTGCCATTTGTACCCGCACAAACATTATCCCACTTGTAACATACACTATCCTTAATATTTGTAAATATTCTGCCCTCCTCTATTTGCCTTAATTGCACATTTTAGTATTGCCATTTGTACTGCATTTGCCTCAGTGCACATCTATACATTCCACTTGTAATATACATATACTTCATACTTGTAAAATCTTGTACATTTTCTGCCCTCTTCTATTTGCGCTTCTGTTTAGATGCTTACTGCATTTAGTTGTACTGTGCTTGTACCTGTTCAATGACAATAAATTTGAATCTAATCAAATTTATTTAAATCAAATTTTCTAATTTTTTTAAACCTAATATTAAAACAAGACGATTCACAAATCTGACCGGAAGTTCAAATTACCTTCCTGTCCCTTAGTCACTGATCTTGTCACCTGTATCTGACTTTGTTTGATTTGGATAAACAAACTTTAGCAGACAAGTTGCAAATCATGAAATTCAACTTGTACCACAGACCAGACATCATGTAACGTTAAGTTGATCTGTCTTTTTTCTTTACCAGAAGGCAAGTAAGGTAGCTAAAACTTTCTAGTCTATAATCTGTCATTTGCAACATCAATAAAAACAAAATATATTGTAATTGAACAAAATAGTATGGTAGACGATAATTGGGAACAGGGTTGTACTTTTAAACTACGTCGGAAATTTCAGAAACGGTAATTAATGACACGCTAGATATATTTACAAACTGCTGCTGACCAGAGGCCTTTTTCGCTGGCCTAGTGATGTCAGAATCAGAAAATTATATTTTTATAATTTAATATATATTTTCATTAATGCTGTATGTATTTACAAAATTCGTACTCATCAGTCTATTAACGTTATTTTATTGCCTTTCTCTCCCTTAGTTGTGCCGTTTCCAGTGCACCCCAGATAAATCAGAGCTTTTATCCAATCACATTTTCCACATGGGCGGGCTCCAGTTGAAAATCTACCCTGAGGCCTATAGAATTTCGAGTGAATCCCATCTGCTGTTGAAGCAAATGGGGATGATGTTGTTGATTGTTATATTCTTCAACCAATCAGATTTCAAGTTTGCAATGTTGAGCGTATTCTTTGACCCACAGGAGCCTTCTAGCTTGGCTCGCCACCTACATCATTTTTTGTGTGGCGTGGTCAGAGAGCCAGTTAGCTAACTGAAGTAGAACTAGTTAGGACATAACGTAGCAACATCTAAGATTTATTTTAACTTTCTGTTGTGGCGTTTAGATTTTTAGATGTAGTGCTTCTCTTTAATTTTTTTGTTTAGATTTTTACTTAGCCCTGTTGTTTTTTAACACACAATGGAGAAGAAATGGATTTGGTTGTGGATTTACCGGCAACACCTTTTTTGAGAAAAGCTGGAAATCGCGAGGAAGGGTCGACCAACCCCCCAGCTAGCAGCCCTGTCCCAGTCAGGATTTGTGTGGCACTTTCAATCCATCAACTCAATCAATCAATCAAATTTATAAAGCCCTTTTTACATCAGCAGTTGTCACAAAGTGCTTTTACAAAACACCCGGCCTTAAACCCCAAGGAGCAAACAACAGTAGTGTTGAAATTCAGTGGCTAGGAAAAACTCCCTAAGAGAACTAGGAAAAGAACACCTGGCTTACAGCGTCAAAGGAACATTGTTATTGAGTTTGTTATGACATTGATTTGGGCTTTGGGATGTCTATTTCTGATGCAGCGTCCTCTCATACTGCATAATGATACTGTACATCCTTGATGGTCACCCTTGATGGTCAGTCACCATGTATTCAAGTTTCTGTACTTAGTGTCTTGTAAGCCTTGTGTTAAATCACTTTATTCCACTGTCACTGTGAATATGGGGTGGTTACGTTGAATGACAATAGCCTAAAGCCCAAATATCATGGTGAGGTTATTCGAAGGCGGTTTCATTGTGGACGGATAACACTGAAGGCCTAGGTGCAAAATACATGGCCCGCCACTGCTGCTGACAGTGCTGTTCACTATGCCGTTCATAGGGGGTTCTACTAGAGCTGTTTTGAAAAGAACCAGTAGCCTAAACATCACAAATTATAATTGGCGCAAACACAGTATGGCAGGCATATAGCCTGTAAAATACTGTTCTGGTTTTATAGAGCCATTTACATTTTCAATGCTTCCCAATATTGTACTTGGCTACATTCCCAACGGCAATAGATGAGAGCAGCCCATCTGGGTACTTTGCCTTTGCGTCAAGCTCCCGCCGCTTTTTAGCTGTTAGGAGCACAAACACTATGGCCAGTCAGGCAAATAATTATTTTATGTCGTTGCCAATCAATCGGCAACGTTATATAGAGAAAACTCAAGAAAAAGGGGTTGAGCGTCCATTCAGTCTGCCTCCATCAAAGTGGACAAACGACCCAACCCAGTGCCCGGAGGTGTCATATCCTGATATATAGAACTACCTTACTGAATCTCCAGGCAATGTATTTATGACATCTGTCACTTTATTTGGCTGTTTTGGTAGTCTATCCAATGTGGCGTTACTGTAAACTAATTAAATCAATAACATGTTTAGCAAGGTAACTAGCAAGCACCCTGCAACTATAAGGTAGGCTACAACGTACAGTAGACAATAATAATTCCATCCTCACCCCTGTCACATACAGTTCACATACACATGCATGAATGTACTGAATATCGATACATCACACTGTAATTCTTCTGAGCGCAGTGCACCAAATTTAGAAAAACTTTGAATTTGGATTATGAAGATAATCATGACATAAAATAATTTAAGGGAAGTGAATTTTCAGAATATTCTAAGTACTGCCTTTTCAATGTAGCATCAACATTCACTTCTTTGACTTTTAACATTATAACTGTTGACTTTAGCATCATTAACTAACCTGTGATGAAGTGTTTGCCACAGACATGAACTGGACGGGTCCCATAGTTGACCATTGTCACCCTCTCTGGGGATGGCCTGAAGCCACAGATCTCTTCTTTTGCTGTCCTTTGTTTTTTTGGGAAGTAAAGAAAAGCGTAAACTAGGGTTTTTTCTCTTATTCGACGCGCAAAACATAACGGAGCAGCTTTTAGGCATGGTACCAGTAATATTTCCAATTTTGCGCCGTTGTCTTCTACACTTTTACAGCGCTGGCAGTCCCCCAAAAGGTGGCGTGATTGTTCGGACGAGAGTAAAGTGACGTATAGCTGCTCTCATCCATATTCACAGTGACAGTGACTAGATCTGCAAATGAGATCAGAGATGTGCTTTACTTAGTGATGTGTGCACTAAGCCAGTGGTTCCCAACTCTGGTCCTTGAGTACCCCCAACAGCACACATTTTTGTTGTAGCCCTGGACAAGCACACCCAATTCAACTCAATGAGAGCCTGATAATTAGTTGACAAGTTGAATCAGCTGTGCTTGGCTGGGACTACAATGAAAATGTGTATTGTTTGGGGGTAGTTGAGGACCATGGTTGGGAACCACTGCACTAAGCTACAAAGAATGTGTAAAACCTGTAGTTAAAAAGTTTAGAAATTTGATTTACAGCTGTATATTTTGCCATTATACAGCCTTAGGAAGCCGTACATGCTAAAATTATTAGCCTTCCGTTCATTGGGCTGAAGTTACTAATCATTATTGGTAAGTAGAATAAAGGTGCCCCCCATGGAAATCAAATGCCCGTCCATAAAGTTTGTTCTGGTTCTGGGCCTGTATCTACAGTACTCGACAGGTAAGCAAGTTAATAAGGACCGTAACAAGCTAATAATACGTTTTAACCAGCAAGCAGATAGATAAATGTAGCTGCCATTTAGATGTACAATGGTTGGTCAGGGGCTGGCGCCTTTCAAGAGGGGATGTTTACTTTGTCATTTCAATTCTGCTATATCGGCTTGGGAAATACAATGGCATGTTATTACAGGCTAATACTAAGTGGTATGCTATGTTGCCATGATTTTTTTTAATAAAAAGAATAGCTACCATGCTAACGATGCTACCATTAGCAATAAATGCTAACGATGTTAGCTAGCTAGTAACGTTAGCTAACTCAAATGTGGTTAACTAGCTTCACTCTAAGCTAACGTCACTCCATATAAAATTATTCTGGTGACATGAATATTATAGAAAACAGTTTAGCTGTTAATAATTTGCCTTTTAGAAACAGTGTCATGTTTTCCAGCCTCAGAAGCTAATCTATACTCAGTCGCTAAGTTAATCCACTGTTTTCATTTGTACAATGACTTGCTAATATAGGCACATTTTTTGTGCAATGCAGCGTTGCCATAATTATTTCATTTAAAAAAAATAGCTAGCGGACTCAGTAAAAAAATAGCTAACGACACTGACATTAGCGATAAATCCTAACGACATTAGCTAGCTAGTAACATTATCTAATGGAAATATGTTTAACTAACCTCAGTTTAAGCTAAGGTTAGTCCATCTAAAATCATTCTGGTGTCATGAACATTATAACAAACGGTTTGGCTTATAAAAAAATTACTTTTTAGAGATGTTGTCATGCTTACAAGCCTCAGTAGCTAACCTATGCTCAAGTAGCTAAAGTATCTTTGTTTTCATTTGTACAAAGACTTGCTAATATAAGCAAATATTTAGTGGAAAGCAACGTTGCCATGATTATTTCATTAAAAAGTATTGCTAGAAAATCCTCAGTCTAAGCTAGCGTTAGTTGACCTTAAATCATTCTGGTGACATGAACATAATAACCAATGCTTTAGCTATGATAAATTGCCTTTCGTAGAGAGGGTGTTATGTGTTCGAGTCTCAGTAGATAATCCATGCTCAGTTGTTGAGTAATTTTTCTGTTTTAATTTGTTTCTACAATTCCACTTCTGAGTGAGGGCTAAACTTATCAATTGCACTTTTAAATTGTAGCCATGGTAGTTACATGAAAAGGAAATGTGAGTTGTAATATAACAACACATGGGTAGGCTATATGCCCATGCCCTACCAAAATCAACATATTTTTACAGTAAGAATAGGGAGGGTATTTTCCAAATAAATCAAAATCTGGAAAGGTACTGGTTTATTGTTGCCACTTGTAATAGTCTTTTGATCATCAAAATCAAACAATTCAAAGATAAATGGTTTGCTCAATCATTGTTGTTAATACACATACTTAACACTAGGACAGACAAATGCCTACAGGAATTGGTGTTTGAGTTTTTAATTAAAATATAACTGCCATTTTGAAAGATACATCCTCCTTCTTCCATGCCTTTTCCTAAGTAGGTGTATATTACATTGTTCCGTTGACAGAATTCTAAACACACAAACGGAAATCTTTTTAGAGACTATTTACCTGTTTTTTTAACCCTGTTTTCTGACTTAATCGGCCAAAAGCCCATGTCACTTAACATTGGTACCCAATGGTACCCATGTGCTAATCACCCCTCACTGAATGCATGACGTCAATGGATGATGCACGATACTCCCAAATGAATTATTAGTTTAGATTGGATTCAACTTTATTGTCATTGAATAGTACAAGTAGAGGACAACGAAATGCAGTTAGGATCTAAACAGAAGTGCAAATAGAGGGCCGAAAATGTACAAGTATTAAGTATACAGTGGATATAAAAAGTCTACACACCCCTGTTAAAATGCCAGGTTTTTGTGATGTAAAAGAATGAGACAAAAATAAATCATGTCAGAACTTTTTCCACTTTTAATGTGATCTATAATGTGAACAATTCAATTGAAAAACAAACTAAAATCTTTGAGGGGGAAAAATAAAAAATAAAACACTCACAATAACCTGGTTGCATAAGTGTGCACATGTTCTCATAACTGGGGATGTGGCTGTGTTCAGAATTAACCAATCACATTCAAACTTGTGAAACAGAAGTCATTAAACACCTGCCATCATTTAAAGTGACTCTGATTAATCACAAATAAAGTTCAGCTGTTCTAGTAGGATTTTCCTGACATTTTCTTAGTTGCATCTCAGAGCAAAAGCCATGGTCTGCAGAGAGCTTCCAAAGCATCAGAGAGATCTCATTGAAGACAGTGAAGACAGTCATCATCAAGTGGAGAAAAGAACTGGATGTCCCTCCAAAACTGATGAAAAGACGAGAAGAAAACTGGTCAGGGAGGCTTCCAAGAGGCCTACAGCAACATTAAAGGAACTGCAGGAATTTCTGGCAAGGACTGGCTGTGTGCTATATGTGACAACAATCTCCCGTATTCTTCACATGAATGGGCTGTGGGGTAGGGTGGCAAGACGGAAGCCTTTTCTTAAAAAGAAAAACATCCAAGCCCGGCTGAAGTTTGCAAAAACAAACATCAAGTCCCCCAAAAGCACGTGGGAAAATGTGTTTTGGTCTGATGAAAACAAGGTTGAACTTTTTGGCCATAATTCCAAAAGGTATGTTTGGTGCAAAAACAACACTGCACATCACCCACAAAACACCATTCCCACATGGTGGTGGCAGCATCATGCTTTGGGGCTGTTTTACTTCAACTGGAACCGGGGCCTTAGTCAGGGTGGAGGGAATTATGAACAGTTCCAAATACCAGGCAAATTTGGCACAAAACCTTCAGGCGTCCGTTAGAAAGCTGAAGTTGAAGTTCACCTTTCAGCGCAACGACCCAAAGCACACATCCAAATCCACAAAAGCATGGCTTCACCAGAAGAAGATTAACATTTTAGAATGGCCCAGCCAGAGACCTGACCCGAATCCAATTGAACATCTGTGGGCTGTGCACAGGAGATGTCCTCGCAATCTGACAGATTTGGAGCGCTTTTGCAAATAAGAGTGGGCAAATATTGCCACGTCAAAATGTGCCATGCTAATAGACTCCTACCCAAAAAGACTGAGTGCTGTAATAAAATCAAAAGGTGCTTCAGAAAAGTATTGGTTTAAGGGTGTGCACACTTATGCAACCAGGTTATTGTGAGTGTTTTATTTTTTATTTTTCCCCCTCAAAGATTTCAGTTTGTTTTTCAATTGAATTGTTCCCGTTATAGGTCACATTAAAGGTGGAAAAAGTTCTGACATGATTTATCTTTGTCTCTTTCTTTTACATCACAAGAACCTGGCATTTTAACAAGGGTGTGTAGACTTTTTATATCCACTGTATGTATATTACCAGTGGAATGTGTAGATTTACAATGCAGTACAAATGGCAATACTAAATGTGCAATAAGGCAAATAGAGGAGGGCTGAAATTTTACACGTATTAGGTATGTTACAAGTGGGATAATAGTTTTTCGGGTACAAATGGCAATTTCAAAATGGCATTCAAGATGTGCAAACAAGGCAAATGAAGAATTGATGTATTAGGGTAGCATGTGCACCCGAGATGCAGAGGTAGCAATATATGAGGTCCCAAGGTAGGTATGCGTGTGTAACAAGTGTAAAAATGCAGGCACAATGGCAATTCTAAATGTGCAAAGAGGTAAATTGAATGTACAAGGTGTATGTGCACCTGAAATGCAGGGATAGCAGCGGTGAGGTTCCTGAGGTAGACACGTACCTTTAACAACTGAAAACTTCCATTATCAGGCATAGCAAGGTAGTGTCAGAGTAGTACAAGGGAGTAGTGCAAGGACCTGATTAGTACATGGACCTGAGAGGCGGGGGGAGGGGACGTGGTAAGTGATGGGTCACAGAGTTCACTGAGTTCTCTGGGTCACAGAGTTCAGCAGGGTTACAGTGGATGAGAAAAAACTGTTCCTGTGCCTACTGGTGCGGGACCGAAGAGACCTGTACTGCCTGCCTGATGGAAGGAGGGCAAACATTTGGTGGCATGGGTGTGAAGGGTCTCTGATGATCCCGCATGCCCTGTGCAGTCACCGCTTCTTCTGGAGGTCTGCGATGGCAAGAAGCTGGGCATCAGTGATGTGCTGGGTGGTTTTCACCACCCGTTGCAGGGCCTTCCGGTCGGCTATGGAGCAGCTGCTAAACCACACTGGCGGTCCGAATGCTCTCAATTGTGCAACGGTAGAAGTTCACAAGGATCTTGGTGGACAGGCGGGCTTTCTTTAGCCTCCTCAAAAAGTAAAGGCGCTGCTGCGCTTTTTTGACCAGGGCTGAGGTGTTGAGGGTCCAGGAGAGGTCCTCGGAGATGTGGACACCCAGGAATTTGAAGCTGGACACACACTCCACCTCAGTACCATCAATGAGGGCAGGACAAGGCTGCAGCCTTTAGACTTCCTGTAATCCACAATGAGCTCCTTGGTTTTCTTTGTGTTGAGGGTCATGTTGTTGTCAGCGCACCATGCCGCCAGGCGCTTGACCTCTTCCCTGTAGGCTGACTCGTCATTGTCACTAATCAGGCCTACCACTGTATGTACAGGAACGCAGTTGTGGGTAAACAGGGAGTACAGGAGAGGGCTGTACTCCCTGTGGAACACCAGTGTTCAGGATCAGGGTGGAGGAGGTGAGGTTGTCTAACCTGACAGACTGGGGTCTGTTGGTTAGGAAGTCCAAAGTCCAGTTGCAGAGAGAGGGGCTGATCCCCAGGTCATGGAGCTTGTTGACCAGGCTAGAGGGGATGACCGTGTTGAATGCTGAGCTGAAGTCTATGAATAGCATTCTCACATAGGTGTTGGTTTTGTCCAGGTGGGTCAGGGCAGATTGTAAAGTTGTGGAGATGGCATCCTCTGTAGACCAGTTAGACCGGTAGGCAATCTGGTAGGGATCCAGTGTTGGGGGAGGCAGGACTTAAGCTGGGCCAGAACTAGTCTTTCGAAGCACTTCATGATTGTGGGGGTGAGTGCAACCGGTCGGAAGTCATTCAGGCTAGATGCGGTCGACTGCTTCGGCACTGGCACAATGGTTACGGTCTTGAAGCACGTCGGGTCAACCGCCTGGGCCAGTGACATGTTAAAGATGTAGGTTAAAACCTCGGCCAGCTGCCCAGCACATGCTTTGAGCACGCCCGGGACGCCATCGGGATCAGCAGCCTTGCGTGCATTCACACTGCTTAGTGCAGATGATACTTCTGCAGTGGAGTCTGAGGGGGCGACATCTGGGGGGAGTTCAGCTTTAATGGCTGGCTCTTTGTTGTCCCTGTTGAAGCGTGTGTAGAACCTGTTTTACTCATTGGTGAAGGAGACATCACTGGCTGTGGGGGTAGTGTTCTTTGGCCGATAGTCAGTGATGGCTTGGATGCCCTGCCACATGCGTCAGGGTACGGAGTTGTTGTGGAAGTGTTCCTCGATCTGCAGTTTGAGGTCATTTGTAGCCATCTTGATGCCCCTTTTCAGATTGGCCCTGGATAAGCTGTAGGCCTCCGTATCGCCGGATCTGAATGCAGTGTTGCGTGCCTTAAGCAGTTGTTGGACCTCTCTGTTAATCCACAGCTTCTGGTTGGGGAAGGTCTTTATTAGTTTATGGGTGGTGACATTGTTGGTGCAGATATTGATGTAATCCAGAAGGGAGAAAGCATCTGTTTCAATGTCCAAGGGTGGCTTGAGTGGCAAACAAACTCCAGTCTATGTTTTGAAACTGGTGCTGTAGAAGTGAGTCTGACCATTCTGGCCACACTCTCCTCACTGATGGTTTCACACGTTTGATGAGGGGTAAATACTTGGGGAGTTGAGATTGTGAAAGAAGATATAGTGAAAGAATTATAGAGTCTTGGTTGAATTTGAATGAACTTACAAATGAAATACAAGATTTACATGACCATTCAACAATTTAATTAGGCTATTATTGAAACATAATACAAACAATATAGGCTACTTGACAATTCAACATATGTATCACACGTCACCGTTTTTCAATAGGAGATTCAGCTTCTTGTGTAGGCTAATTAATCAAATGTAAATCTAAAATGTAAATCGAAATATTTTTTTAAAAAACAAAACACCTGACATTCATTGCCAATGGCCAACTATCAATTCAACAAAGGTATTACACTACTGTTTATCTTAGGAGAGAAAGAGAAACAAAATCACGTACAGATCCTATCATCTCTATTTGAATTTTCTATGCTTATTTTACTGAAGATTAAGATTCTACAAATGTATTAAGCTAAATAATTATTCACAAAATAATTATTTATCAATAACAATTTTTCATCAATAAAATCGACAAATGACTTTTCAAAATTTTCATCTAGGCCACTGTGTAAAAATTTTATATAATCTGAACTCGGTGAGTAAGTCAGACACAACTCAGACCCAATTTACAGCATTTAGTTCACAATGGCAAACCGAACCTGACGATTCGACACCCTGACAGCATTGCCGATGCTGCAAAATTTAGATGAGATGGAGTCAGATGAAGGATAGATCCTGAAATCAACGTGTCGGATGTGGTTGGGGAAGGTCTTTATTAGTTTATGGGTGGTGACATTGTTGGTGCAGATATTGATGTAATCCAGAAGGGAGGAAGCATCTGTTTCAATGTCCAAGGGTGTCAAGGGTGGCTTGAGTGGCAAACAAACTCTAGTCTATGTTTTGAAACTGGTGCTGTAGAAGTGAGTCTGACCTTTCTGGCCACACTCTCCTCACTGATGGTTTCACACGTTTGATGAGGACCAGTTTACAAAATCTGCTGTAATTTCTTAATGGTCCATTCAATACTCCTTATTCCATTATTCAGAGTGATTAATGTTTGGGAAAGCATACAAGAAAAATAAAATGTAAAACACGAAGTACAAAGTTCTTCTACATGAAACATACATTACATCAATACATACATCTTAAAAGCATGCATCTCTATGTCTTTAAAGTGAGTGAAAGCAGACACTGCTTTGTTACTCTTGTTCCTTAATACAATTCAGCCTGAAGACTTGACATTGCAAATCAGGGCACACTGCAAAGCCAGGGAAATTACATTTCGACTGACAAAAAAAATCAATGGCTATGCCAAATCCTAACCCCCCCCCCCACCCCCCCTCCCACCCCCATCGCATTGGTTTAAATGCACATGCTCATTAGGAAGGCAAACTGTCAAGTTGTTGATGTTAGATTACTAATTAGTTTTCTTTATGTACATAAGTCTGAGTTATGGGGCAGCCTGATTGCATCTCTGAATGAGAGATGGGCCCACCAATTTGCAAAAAAAGTACAGAAAAGGTACTTTGTTTTACAGAGGTAAAAGTGAAAAGAAAAGTTTCCAAAATGCAATGAACACCTTTTTCATAAATCTCTACTTTGCTGCATTTGTCAACAGTTTGGCTGCCACTTGCTGTGGTTCTTCAAAGCTGTGTAGGTTGATAACAACTACTGTCATGCAATCGAATATCCATGGTACACAGATGCTGTCCATAGCAAGTTTCTAGAACTGCTTAGCCGAAGAAGTGCACATCTAGTCTCTACTCTATGTGAGGACCGCAAAACAGACATGTAGACACACACCCACATACTCTCTAAATTACTCATATATACAGTTGTGCTCAAATGTTTGCATACCCTTGGAGAGTTGATAATATATCTACCATTTGTAAAGAAAACATGAGTGAGCAGGCAAAACACATGTCGTTTATTTCTTATGTGATTCATATTCAACTGTAGGTTATAACCAAATAGCACAATCATAAAACAAAACAAGGCAGCAAAGAAAAAATGTAACTGACCCTTGTTCAAAAGTCAGCATACCCTTAGTTCTTACTACTGTGTATTGCCCCCTTTAGCATCAATGACAGCATGCAGTCTTTTGTAATAGTTGTCTATGAGGCCCTGAATTCTTGCAGGTGGTATACATGGTATCTCACTAAAGTAAGTACACCCCTCACATTTTTGCAAATATTTGATTATATCTTTTCATGTGACAGCACTGAAGAAATTACACTTTGCTTCAATGTAAAGTAGTGAGTGTACAGCTTGTATAACAGTGTAAATTTGCTGTCCCCTCAAAATAACTCACCACACAGCCATTAATGTCTAAACCGCTGGCAACAAAAGTGTGCACACCCCTAAGTGAAAATGTCCAAATTGGGCCAAAAGTGTCAATATTTTGTGTGGCCACCATTATTTTCCAGCACTGCCTTAACCCTCTTTGGCATGGAGTTCACTAGAGCTTCACAGGTTGCCATTGGAGTCCTCTTCCACTCCTTCATGACGACATCACGGAGCTGGTGGATGTTAGAGACCTTGCGCTCCTCCACCTTCCGTTTGAGGATGCCCCACAGATGCTCAATAGGGTTTAGGTCTGGAGACATGCTTGGCCAGTCCATCACATTTACCCTCAGCTTCTTTAGCAAGGCAGTGGTCGTCTTGGAGGTGTGTTTGGGGTCGTTATCATGTTGGAATACTGCCCTGCAGCCCAGTCTCCGAAGGGAGGGGATCATGCTTTGCTTCAGTATGTCACAGTAAATGTTGGCATTCATGGTTCCCTCAATGAATTGTAGCTCCCCAGAGCCGGCAGCACTCATGCAGCCCCAGACCATGACACTCCCACCAACATGCTTGACTGTAGGCAAGACACACTTGTCTTTGTACTCCTCACCTGGTTGCCGCCACACACGCTTGACACCATCTGAACCAAATAAGTTTATCTTGGTCTCATCAGACCACAGGACATGGTTCCAGTAATCCATGGCCTTAGTCTGCTTGTCTTCAGCAAACTGTTTGCGGGCTTCCTTGTGCATCATCTTTAGAAGAGGCTTCCTTCTGGGACGACAGCCATGCAGACAATTAGATGCAGTGTGCGGCGTATGGTCTGAGCACTGACAGGCTGACCCCCCACCCCTTCAACCTCTGCAGCAATGCTGGCAGCACTCATACGTCTATTTCCCAAAGACAACCTCTGGATATGACGCTGAGCACGTGCACTCAACTTCTTTGGTCGACCATAGCGAGGCCTGTTCTGAGTGGAACCTGTCCTGTTAAACCGCTGTATGGTCTTGGCCACCGTGCTGCAGCTCAATTTCAGGGTCTTGGCAATCTTCTTATAGCCTAGGCCATCTTTATGTAGAGCAAAAATTCTTTTTTTCAGATCCTCAGAGAGTTCTTTGTCATGAGGTGCCATGTTGAACTTCCAGTGACCAGTATGAGCGAGTCACATGACACCGGGGAGGGAAAATGGCTAATTGGGCCCAATTCGGACATTTTCACTTAGGGGTGTACTCACTTTTGTTGCCAGCGGTTTATACATTAATGGCTGTGTGTTGTGTTATTTTGAGGGGACAGCAAATGTACACTGTTATACAAGCTGTGCACTCACTACTTCACATTGTAGCAAAGTGTCATTTCTTCAGTGTTGTCACATGAAAAGATATAATCAAATATTTGCAAAACATGTGAGGGATGTACTCACTTTTATGAGGTACTGTAGCTGCCCACTCGACTTGGTAAAATGCCTCCAGGTCATGCAAAGTCTATGGTCGTCTTGCATGAACCGCACGTTTGAGATCTCCCCAGAGTGGCTCGATGATATTAAGGTCAGGAGACTGTGATGGCCACTCTAGAACCTTCACATTTTCTGCTGTATCCACTGGAGGGTCAACTTGGCCTTGTGCTTAGAGTCATTATCGTGCTGGAAAGTCCAAGAGCGTCCCATGCGCAGCTTTCGTGCAGAAGAATGCAAATTGTCTTGCCAGTATTTTCTGAAAAATGCTGCATTCATCTTGCCATCAATTTTCACAAGATTCCCTGTGCCTTTGGAGCTCACACACCCCCAAAACATCAGTGAGCCACCACCATGCTTCACAGTGGGGATGGTATTTTGTTCACTATAGGCCTTGTTGACCCCTCTCTGAACATAGTGCTTATGGTTGTGACCATAAAGCTCTATTTTGGTGTCGTCACTCCAAATTATAGTGTGCCAGAAGCTGTGAGGCGTGTCAAGGTGTTGTCAGGCATATTGTAACCGGGCTTTTTTGTGGCATTGGCGCAGTAAAGGCTTCTTTCTGGCAACTCAATGGTATTCACATCAATGGTAACACTGACTGAATAAATAAAACATGGACATCAAAAACCTTCAAATAAAATTATCTTACATTATTTGATATTATTGTTCAAAATCTATAGTTTTGCTAATGCTAGCAACACATTGCTAACTCTGTTAGCTTCAGATATCAAAAATGATTTGGTTATAGGTAGCTAACATTAGATTAGCCTTAGCCTTAGCTAATTGCTTTCTTGGTTGTGTTTTAGCTAGATGACAGCAGAATGGCTGCCCAAGAAATATTAATTGACAAAAGGAAGTTCTTTACAAAAAGCCAAAGAGTAATTGGTAGAACATTTTTCCTAAATTACTGGAAAATGCTTGAATTAAGCAAAACATTTGCCAGTGGGATGAGAGTAACAAGACATAAAATTCTATGAACCAGAATTCCGAAACAAGAAATCTGCAAATTCATGTTTTGAGGCTGTGTGGTAGCCATATATATTTCGTGCTTATTTGACGTGTCAACTTATACTTTTAGGAAATGAGATGTAATCTTCACTACAACATTATTGACAAATAAAGGTAACCTAATAAAAAAAAATACACTGAAATTTTATGCTTTGCAAGCATTTATTCATCAAAACTCAACAGAAATGCAATTTCATTATACAGAAAAAAATCACCCCAAGCTTTAATTGTTAGTCACCCTTTGGCTGAAATAACTTCATGTACCCGTTTCTTGTAACTGTCCATCAGTCTAACGTTCACTGAGGAATTTTTGCCCACTCTTTTTTACAGTAATGTTTCGACTATGTGATGTTTGAGGGCTTTCTTGCATGTAGGGATGACATGAGAACTAATACTTCGGTACCAAGTTGATGTCACAATTCTGAAAACAATTCTGTTTTTGTACAGTACCGTAAGAACCGTAGGTACCGGGGATCCAACACGTGAAAGGTGGCGGCAAGTGCAGCTGCAGCTCCGCCTCGACTCGTAGAAAGAAATACAGTACGAGTCGTGTATGGAAGTACTTTGCGTTCGTGGCGGATGGTCAGTGAGTAATAAATTTGCAAAAACCAGTATGCAAATGGTGCCTTCGAACATTCGAGACTAAAGGAAACACTTCTAACTTGCGAAGTACCTCAAAGACAAAACATCCAGATTTATTTATATAATTCAAAGTGCGTGAATTTCAATTCACGTTACATTAACAACGTATCCAAAGTGTTATCCTTGTTTATTCTTATCCTGAAAAACACATTACCATTATTTTTGTTTGAGATAGCTGGCATTGCTGTGTAGCCTATCCAACTATGTTCCATATAATGTTTGCAATGCTAAATGCTAAAGGCTACCATGTTAAGGCTAACGTAATGTAACCATAGCTCGAAGTAGTAGGCTACCATCCTTACCATTCAGTCTGTCATCTGTCATCAAAATATAACGTTTGCGTTTTAAATAAATATTTCCGGACTAATGGTCTGTCACTATGTCAGTAAATTTAAACTACAGTTTGCACTCTGAGTAGAGGTGTGTGTGTGTGTGTATGGCCTCTGTTGTTTTCTTACAGTTAATCAGCTGATAACTGAAATCTCAATTTTCCTTTCACAGTATCAACCAGAGGCTACATGCCACTGTTATTGTTTTTTGTAATGTTCAAATGTTTCTATTAAAGGACTGTATGTTGAAGTACATGGGGTTTATTGTTTTGCTTTTTACCGTGGTATTGAATCGTGGAATTTCACTGGTATTGGTATCGACTACTATATTTCTGGTATTGTGCCATCCCCTTTCATGCACAGCCTGCTTAAAGTCACAACAACTCTACTTCGATAGGATTGAGAGCTTTGACTCCACAACACTCCATTTCTTATTTTGGCCCATTTTGTTTTAGCATTGTTTGTGTTTTTTAGATCATTGTTCCGTTGGGTTGAGAGATGTCCTCACATACTCCTCAAGAATTTTCTGGCACAACATGGAATTCATGGTTGACCTAATAATGGCAAGTTGGCCAGACCCTGAGGCAGCAAAGCAGCTCCAAACCATAATACTTCTGCTTTCATGCATGAGGTTATTCTATTCAAAACCTTTTTTTCATTTTCACCAAACATGTTGTCAACTCCCCCCCATCTGTCCTGAGCAAACTGTTCTAGTAGTTTTGGTCTTTACCCAGGTGCTTATCTGCTAAACGTTATTCTTGTCTTCACATTTCTTACAGTAAGGCAAGGCAAGTTTATTTGTATAGCACATTTCATTCAGTCAGCCAAGTTTGTACAATTTGACGTTGATTGTGGCAAGACAGTCTTATAGATCCCTTAATGTTGCCCTAAGTTTCTTAGAGACTTTTATGAGCATGTTTTGGTCAGCTCTTGTGATGAATTTTATGTGCCGATCCTATGTAGATAGCCAGTACTCTGGAATTTATAGATGATCCATCAGAAAGTGGAATGATGTACTTCTAATTGTTTGAAAAAAAATGTGTAAACCCCTTCCAGACTCATGGGCATGAATAACCTTTATTCTGAGGGCCTTGGATAGGTCTTTTGATCTTGGCATGATGTGTTAGCACACATACATATGGTTAAGACCAAACCACGTTTTTAATCTTTATGTATCTAGTATGCTAAAGTTAGATTGAGAAAAATAAGTGTCGCAGTGACATGAATGAACCAACACCTGTATTTTGAAACCTCTACCCTATATAATGAAGTATGTTGAGTATGTGAACGTGCATGTGTGCATGTGTGCAAGTAAGCTTGCCTCAGCTCATGCTTTTAGCGAGTGTTCCCACTAGTGATCAAACCAAACCAAGGTCCTTGACCCCTGGGGTTGAACAATATACATGGTGGGAAGGTGTCTTGGAAGATGGTTGATTGGTACACTCAACTAATTAGGGCTAATGCCTATTTTTATATTTTTCACAACTTTCTTACCTGGCTAATGAAGACCAACACATTGTTCCACCAGACCATTTGAACTTAAGTTTTTGGGAACAACGTTAACTGTTAATATAATAATAATAATTATAAATTATTGCATTTGAAAAGCACTTATCGTAATATTTGAATAATGTTAAAGTGCATAAATTAAAATATATGCTATATATATACGTATTTACTTTAACAATGATACATTATGTACCAGCGTAGGAATTTCACGACAGCCACAACAGCCATGGTGTCATTGCCCTTCACTCTGGCCGTGATACCCCGAAAATCATGGTTCGCCCTACGGCCACCATGGCCTTTGTGCCCATGCTACTGTCAAAATCTCACCGTCAGCAGTTTGTTCGTGAGTTTGTTAGTAGTTTGTAACCAGGGGCGTTTCTAGGCATAGGCAATCTATGCGGTCGCCTAGGGCGCCAACTGCTGGAGGGGCACCAATTGGGTGCCCCCCACCCCCCTAAAAATATATGGGGGCAATCAATCTATATATAGTTTGAATTATTATAAAAATAAAACAAATAACACATTAAGTCAAAACTTATTTATTTGTTATAAGTGAGATGATACTGACAACTCGAGAGATGGTGAGGCAGGGCGGTGCCAGGTGTGGACCGTGTGAGTACGCTAGTTGACAGTTCAGCTGTTTAAATTTCCTGACTGCGGTTCTGTAGGCTACTATGAAAAGATCAAAGCCATCGGGGTCACAGCCGCGGCGTCATCAGGCCAGGGTTTAGGGGGCTAAAGCCCTGAATGTTTTATGAATAGCCCTGGATCTCAATTCTTTTGTTTTACAAGAATAATAATAAAAAATAGCCCCGGATTTATTAATCTGTCATTCCGATCGTGCATTAAAGCCCTCGAAAATAATATGATATCGCTGATCAAAAACGCAAGTATGTTTTGGGTCCTCTGGGTGTCAGTCAAGCCGCAGACTACTTGGTACGCGTGTATTTTGTGTGTGGGGAGAGAGTGAGAGCGCACCGGTTACAGGGCTTGTCATTGTTGGCATCTGGTGGTAGCTAATTCACAAGGCGAGGCTATAAGGAGGTGGAGGAAGAGTTATCTCCGGTAGATGTAGCAAATGAGTCAGGACATGAGAGTGCCACTGCCTCATCTAAAGTTACAAGCTCAGGTTGGTTGAAGAAGGCTCTTTTACAGCTAGCTAGTATAGCTCCGTGTTTCTAAATGTTTTTGTCACAAGGCACAACATTTATGAAAACAAGTATTTCCAAGGCACCACTTAACATATGATTATAGCTATGTAAATCATCATAAATAAAACTATTTCCAAGGCACTGGCCAGCTCCCAAGGCACACCAGTGTGTGACGGCATACTGTTTGAAAACCACTGCACTGGTCTTGCTAGCATGCACTCACTGTGATATTGTGGAACATGGGCGCGTTCCATTTACCTCGGAAGTTGGAACTCGGAACTGGGAATGACATCACACCCGAGTTAACCCAAGTTGATCGTGTTCCAGTGTCCAAAGTCGGAAAACAAGATGGACGCCTTTCTTGTGCTTACCCTTTTGGACTATATACAATGTTTGTCATTTTATTTCATTGTGTAGAAAAATGTTTTGACTACTTTTTAATCAGCCAGTCCCTAACCTGTAACCTGGTCTGGCGAGTGCTCTTCTTATTGTTGATACAAGATGCTGCCATCTTGGATTACGAACTCGGGCTAGTGGGGTTCTTCCAACTTTACGAGTTGGAATTTCGACCTCAGGGGGCGTTCCAGTTGAAACCTCCGACTTGGAACTCAGAAATTCTGACCTCCGGGTACAAATAGAACATGGAAAATGGGATGACCTTTACCTTTGTAATCCAATTAAAGCCTTCAAGCCATAATATTTTCCCTGAAGCATATGTATGACTCATAGGCATGTCTGCAACTGATTTGGCAAATGAAACACATGTATTCCACTCAGATGGATAGCTAGCCAGGTAGCTACCAGGCTACCATACCATAGTTCACTTTCAATAACAAGCAGAAAAGTCAAGATGGCAACAGGTCATTACATGCTGTCATTGCCAGCAGCAAGGTGGGCTGCTTACTTATTATTATGATTATTACTATTGTTATGTTATTATATTACAATTCTATATAGTTATATATTATTGTTGTTTTGAGTCCTCAGTCTCAAACGGAGGCACAGGTCTAAGTTTGCTATCTTTTAGAAATCTCACGCGGTCTGTTTACCTCAGTACTGCCAGCGGTAGTGAGACTGCCTATGCCAGCTAACAACGTTGAATGTGGCGAGGTAGCCAACTACTACATAGCAGCAAGCCTATAGCAAGCCAATTTGTTCCTAAGGCATCCAGATGAAACCAGCAAAGAGACGTAAGGTAGACATTAGGGTGTTTTTTCCACACAATGTGAGTGCTTATAGCAAGGCTAGATATTTATGATTTTATTAAAATATTTCAAGAACAATATCAGAAACGGCTGATTTAATTGTCTGATTGACAATGTGTAAGTCAATGTAGCTAGCTAATGTTACTACTGGCTGGAGATTTCTTTCAGTTCTTTCCTTTTTCATCCAAAATCTTAGTTCACGTTTTTTATTAATACTCATTAAAAAGTACAACTAATACATTTTGTTCAAAGTATGATACTCAAAAACCGCTTGATCTAGCCTATATTTTGGTCCATGGGAGGAAAAGGCACAGTTCCCCATTGTTCAGAGCCGGGTTCTTGGTTAGTCGAGCAGTTTGCCGTGGCTGGACCGTAGATCACATGGAGGTTCATGGGGGAGAACAGATCTGATAAGTAGGCAGGTTCACCAACAAACTAAGGGCTTTGTAGACTAAAAGGATAATTTGAAAGTCAATTATTTTTTGAGGGACTAGAAGCCGATTGAGGCAAGGAGATAGGTTATGTGGGCAGACTTATTTTTTTTGTCTCAGGATCCTTGTGGCGCTGTTATGAATTGAGTTTGCTGGCAGGCCCAAAAATACTAATTTCTATAATCAGTTCCGGAGAAAACAAATTAATGGATACGTTTTTCTGCATCAGAAAAGGTGTGAGAGGATTTAGGTGAGAGATTTTGTTTAGATGAAAAAAATATGTTTTACACACATGACTAACATGGGCATTAAAGGAGAGCGCCGGGTCAAATTATACACCCAGGTAGGTGATGACTGAGGAGAGATGAATGATGATGACTGAGGAGAGATGAATGATGATGCCTGAGGAGAGATGAATGATGATGCCTGAGGAGAGATGAATGGTGGCCTTCTGCGGCAGGGGTGGCAGATGTTAAGTGAATTCATCTGGTGTGGGGTGCCTATCAGCATTGCCTCTGTTTTGCTCCTACTGAGTTGGAGGAAGTTTTTCTGCATTCAACATTTTAGTTATTGCCGATATTGTCAGGCTTGTTTTAATGTACACCTGTGTGTCATCTGCTTAGCAGTGAAATTGGACACTGTGATGTCTGAAGATCTGTCTTAGTGGGTACATGTAGAGCAGGAAGAGAATAGATCCCAGCATTGATCTTTGTGGGACACCACAGGTCAGTTCCTGAGATGGCAGTTTGCTGTCTTAGGCGTTGCAGTAGCATGGTGTGATCTACTGTGACAAAGGAAAAATAATTAGAGGAACCTGATCAGTACTTGATTATCAATCAGTACTTGATTGCCATGCAACCAAAGAATGATATGACATCTGATTCCAAACAAATTTTGGCAAAATCCTCTCCCAAAAATGATATCAATTGTAAGGCAGCTCCTGTACTGTTGTGTAAAATCTTTAAAAAACTTTTCACAGCAGTACACTATCTAGATGCCAACTGTGTCTGGAAGGGGCTGTCTTAAGGCACTGCTTGTCTAGCCTTAGATGTGAACCCTTCATGTGACGTGAAAGCAGTTTCATGATCGGTCTGCTGTAATTCTACCCTTGTCCCATTTAGTGGTTGGAGACAGTCAGACTGATTAACCTCATAGTCTACAGGCTCCGGAGACTAGAGATGAAACCTCACTCACTGTGCAATTAGGTCCAATTTTATGTAGGCCATCGTGTGGGACTGTTTTAGTAGAAGCTCCCATGCCCTCTCGCCCACCAATATGTGTGTGTGTGTGTGTGTGTGTGTAATTATGAAAGTTATGGGGAGCTCTGTGATGTTTGCTGAGACAGACTGATAGCTGTGTAGCCGCAGCAGTCATGGCAGAGTTTCTGGGTCTCCAATGCATCTCTGGGTCTCCAGCTAATGAAAAAGCTCTCAGACAAATGCTCTGGGCCTCTCCAGCCCTTCCTTCCAGTCACCACCCCACGCCCCACCTGGAAAGGGACATATCCATGTACTGGTACTCATAATGATAGACTCTGCCTATTCCTTGACTACAAAACATGTTCCAATGTAGATTTAGAAATTAATTTGCATTTTCGTCCTGGACTATATTTCATCATTGTCCAGGACACCTGCCCCTTGGCAAGTCACCATGGTTACACTTAATTACATTTTCTACAATAGCCACTAGTCTACATCTTTTCCTTTAGTTTGTTGACATTTGTATATATTTGGGCATTTTGTGCTTTATTTACAGAGGAGAAAGCTGTAGACAGAGGAGGGAGTGTGCTTAAACAGCAGTTGGCCAAAATCAAACCCATTCTGCAGCAATATATGTGTACCAGAGGCAGCTCTGGTACACACATATAGGATCGAAGCTCAGAGCTGGTGATCCTAGCTACAGTAATGAGCAATTAAGCTTAGCTATTGGGTGGAAAGTCTAAGTCCAGAGTAAGAGTATGTTGTCACTTTGATATCAGCTGTATTCCTTGGAGCTCCACCTCTTTTGTCCAAAATTTTGGATTTTTTGAGGCCTCATTTGTATAATATTGTACAAATTGTTTTTGAAGCCAGATGTAGCACTAAGTGTGTGCACTAATTATTTTCGGTACAGTTTTTATTGTACAACCGTATCCTATTCACCGTTTCTCCTTATCTTTTGTAGATACTATAGTGGGTTGTTTGTTAATGCAGAGATCTAGTAATACCGTAAGAGCACCCTCCTGACTCAAGCTTAGGTTATCATGGGGATAGTTCAGGATTTTTGTAATACTTCCCTTTATCTGTATCCCGAGATGCGTATAACCTTGAATGAAGTATACACATTTTTTTATGTCTATTTATAAAGGCATTTAGCTGTTGTTTTACAACCCAAAGCAGCCTAGTATTGGCGCAATGCTAGCTGTTCCCAAATACAATTGTTTTGCAATAATGTCTGTTAGCAATCGTGCTACCTTTAGGCATCAATTTTATTTAAACTGCACACAGAGCCATAAGAATAATACCCACAAATTATTGTTATTTGTGTAAGTAGATAACGGGCCTCAATGCCAAACTCCTGAGCTACCCCTTTAATAGTTATGCCATAATGGGCAACCGTTGTACACACTCCACTTGAAGGACTCTGGATAAAGAAAAGTCAATATCTGCCTTATGACATATTGTATTTTAGGCCTTGGTGAGATGTGTGTGTGGGGAAAAGGCAGGAGGTATTTGCACACAGTACACGTGTGTATGCACATACACTCAGAAAAAAAAATGTTGTTTTTACAGAAGTATACAATACAATGCTCACTAAGTAATGTGTTACCTATACGGTAACACTTTATTCGAAGTGTAGTGTCATAAAATGGTCATAACTATGTCATAACCATGTCATGTCAACTGACATAACATGTAATGTCCTGTCATAACATGGTCACGACCCTTTAATGACACATTTTGAAATATTATGATATATATTGCATTTTTTTATGACTGGTTAAGACACCTACGGAAGTCTGTCAAAACATAAACCATTCTGTAACACCAGAGTATTTTTATATTTCATTATAAATGCTATGTATCAATATAATTATGCGTGAAGTGATGTCAGATATTTACCTTCCCCAATGTTTTGTTTCTCATGACTAGGATGCCAGAAGTACATTTCAGGAGCAGGACATGACATCCTCTTTGTGACTAATGACCAACGTAATGCCATGTACAGCTAGGCGATAGGCCTATCTGGTTCCAATGATTATGGCCATAATGCTTCTTTTGTATTGTCATAAATTTTATTTTGTCAATTCAAGTAACATGACATAGGATGTTAATGCTACATGACATTTTCATGAATGTTCAAGTTCAAGTAAATTGACAAAATGTTTAGTCATTTATTCAAAATAAAATGACAGGAGGGTCGTGGCAAATTACTTTCTATAGTATATAAAATCTACACTAAAATTAATTGCATGACTAGAATGGTCTCCTTTTGTCTAAAGCTAAGATATAACACACACACACACATATATGGCTATATTAGGGGTCACTTAGAAATGGAGGGTCAACTTGGCCTTGTGCTTAGGTTCATTGATGTACTGGAAAGTCCAAGAGCGTCCCATGCGCAGCTTTCGTGCAGAAGAATGCAAATTGTCTGCCAGTATTTTCTGATAACAATGCTGCATTCATCTTGCCATCAATTTTCACAAGATTCCCCATACCTTTAGAGCTCACACACCCCCAAAACATCAGTGAGCCACCACCATGCTTCACAGTGGGGATGGTATTCTGTTCACTATAGGCCTTGTTGACCGCTCTCCAAACATAACGCTTATGGTGTATTTTGGTCTTGTCACCCCAAATTACAGTGTGCCAGAAGCTGTGAGGTGTGTCATGGTGTTGTCAGGCATATTGTAACTGGGCTTTTTTGTGGCATTGGCGCTGTAAAGGCTTCTTTCTGACAACCCGACCATGCAGCTCATTTTTGTTCAAGTATCGTCATATTGTGCTCCTTGAAACAACCACACCGTCTTTTTCCAGAGCAGCCTGTATTTCTCCTGAGGTTACCTGTGGATTTTTCTTTGTATCCCGAACAATTCTTCTGGCAGTTTTGGATGAAATCTTTCTTGGTCTACCTGACCTTGGCTTGGTATCAAGAGATCCCTGAATTTTCCACTTAATAAGTGATTGAACAGTACTGACTGGCATTTGCAAGGCTTTGGATATCTTTTTATATCCTTTTCAATCTTTATAAATTTCCATTACCTTGTTACGTAGGTCTTTTGACAGTTTTTTTTCTGCTCCCCATGGCTCAGTATCTAGCCTGACAAGTGCATCCATGTGAGAGCTAACAAACTCATTGACTATTTATACACAGACAGTAATTGCAATTTAAAAAGCCACATGTGTGGGAAATTCACCTGTAATTGCAATTTTCACCTGTGTGTGTCACCTTGTGTGTCTGTAACAAGGCCAAACATTCAAGGGTATGTAAACTTTTGATCAGGGCCATTTGGGTGATTTCTGTTATCATTATGATTTAAAAAGGACAACTATGTGATAATAAATGGCTTTGTATGATCACTATCCTTAAATACGTTTTTTTGCATGATCAGTCATATTTTCAAAATCAATGCCAAAATTTTACAATTTCTGCCAGGGTAAGCAAACTTATGAGCACAACTGTACTTACACACACACACATGCATGCACACGTATACAGCTCCGGAAAAAATTAAGAGACCACTGCACCTTTTTCTTTCCTTTCCAAAAAAGTCGAAAAGGAAGGTTTTGAGTGAGGAACAGAAGGGTTCAAATTAAGAGACCACTGCAAATCAAACGCTTCTGTTCCTCACTCAAAACTTTCCTTTTAAACTTTCTTGGAAAGTAAAGAAAAAGGTGCAGTGGTCTCTTAATTTTTTCTGAAGCTGTACATACATACATATATATATATATACAGGTGCTGGTCATATAATTAGAATATCTTCAAAAAGTTGATTTATTTCAGTAATTCCATTCAAAAAGTGAAACTTGTATAATGTATGCATTCATTCCACACAGTCTGATATATTTCAAGTGTTTACTTCTTTTAATTTTGATGATTATAACTGACAACTAATGAAAACCCCAAATCAGTATCTCAGAAAATTAGA
>JACXGI010006953.1:0-26248 GCA_016801175.1 Esox masquinongy
GGGAACCCCCCCCCCCCCTTTTCAGATATGACAGTTCTGTTACTTTTGCTTGGTTGCACAGTAATCACACGCTTATCACAAACTGTTTCCTGATTGGAAATCTGAGCTCCAACCTATTGGTTTCCTATTAGTCTCACGAGGCCACACCTCCAGTCTCGTCTGGCCTCCTTGGAGGTCTGGAAACTTACCTATTAAAAAAAGTTGCCGCTGACCGTCAACGGCAAGATTTCTATTGGATGTTTAGTTTCATAAAAAAACTCCACTCACAGGCTTGTTGAAGGCGGGCTTAGCGTAGTTTTACTATTTCTTTGAACTGGATAGAACACATTTCTTGAAAGTTTTTAGTTCCTACCTAGATGGCAACATATCAGAAAAAAAGCAAATATGGAGGAAAAATTGAATTCTGTTTGGAAGACCTGTGCTCTATTCATAACATCGAGTCAATAAAGCCATTACAACTTCTCTGCTTAAATGCTGTTCCTTCCTACAGGCTGTCGTTGGTGAGGTGAAAATCTTTTGGTACATCTGGGGGTTAAGACTGCTGCGCCACCTCTTTTCGTTCGGAGCTAAATATCTTTTCGTTCGGAGCTAAACCACTACATTTTTCTACCTCATCCACACTTTTTATATTTTAGCAGAAGATTGAGACAGGAGCCACATACTGCTTTAGAAACCCCATCATTCAGTGTAACCAGTCCAATTATATCTTGTAAAGCAAGTGTATAGTCTGGTTGCAACAGGCCCATGCACTGACCTCTGGAGGGGCAGGGGCCAAACCCAAAAAAGCGCCCACCCAGAAAACATTTTTTAAAATAATATATAAAATCAACATTTACACTCGCAGGAGTAATAGCCGAACAGTTTAATGCAAACCGCAATAAGTATTCCTTTTACACTGTTCAAAAAATTAATGGAACACTCAAATCACAGATCGGGTCTCAATGAACTAAGTATATTATGGATCAAAATCTTTACTGTACATTGTGTAATTCGTTGAGAACAAAATTATTTAATAACAGTCAATGGAACCAAATCACCAACTGATTGAGGGCTTGATTCAAACTCACACCAAAAATCAAAGTAAACAATTGAAATCACAGGCTGCTTGATGTAGGATTTCAGCTGCTCGGGTTATCCTTTGTCTTATTTTTTGTTTCATAATGCACCAAATGTTGTCATTGGGTGACTGTTCTGGACTGCAGACAGGCCAGTTAAGCACCCAGACTCTTACTACGGAGCCATGTTGTTGTAATATGTGCAGAATGTGGTTTGGCATTGTCTTGCTGATATAAGCAACGCATTCCCTGAAAAAGATGTCTGGGTGTAGGGCTGCACAATTAATCGAAATCGCGATTTGAACATGTGAGATTTCTAAACTGCAGAAAGTGATGATTTTGTCTTTTTATTTTATTTTTACGCTCAAAATAATTATTTTTACTGGTGTGCCATCTTCACTATAATCATATTCATATTTGTATACAATTCATTACAAGTTTATTTTAGAATCCGTTTGCCTACCTAAAAATAATAATTCAGATTATTAGTATAATGGTTGAAGCCTGGCAAGGGAACGGCACGATCGTGTCAGTCAAAACATATCTACAAGCGCTCTTACAACACATCTTCCCCAATGTTTTGCTATTTTAAAACAATAAATGTTTACACTTCAAATGTCCAGCTGTATGTCTCAAAAGAGTCAATTAAACTATAGATTGCATTGTTCTGATCATGCCTCTCACTTATCCTAATTGATGTAAATTTTAAGTACTTTTTATTGATTTTCAGTTTTATCCATTGCATCATTCATTGTGAATAAAAGAATACAGTGAAAGCATAGAGCAGCTGCCTTATTTAGGATTACAATTTTGGGGAAAAATACAATTTAAAATGTAATAATAGTAAACAAATAAGTAAAGAAGAGAAACAAGAGAGAAATTAAAAGGGAAGAATAATGATAAAAGATGATGATGATGATGATGATAATAGTGGTGATAGAGACAGATGGGGAGGGGTCTGCTTTGCTTCACTCTAATATCGCTATTTTATTCTTCTTTATTTAGTGGGATTTGTAAGCTCTCAGTATTCTAGAAAAGGAGTCCAAGTCTTTCCAAAGTTTTGCAAAGAGCCTTTAAGGGTGTTTCAGATTTTTTCCAATTGCGCAACCTGCATAATGTCCCTAATCCTTCTTGTGAAGGTAGGGGGTGCTTTTTCCTTCCAGGAAAAAAGGAGACATCTGGCAATCAAGTATGCGAATGCTATGATTACATGAGCTTTGCCTTTAAGGGAACAAGATTTGGGGGTACATCGAAATAGAGCACACATGGGGTTGGGAGTTATATCTTTTGAAACATCTTAGTATAGGCGTTAAATTCTGGCCCAAAATGTGTTAAGTTTGGGGCAGGACCGGAACATGTATACGTAGTCTGCTGGTTGACCCTTACAATAAATTGGGACAAGTGCCCCCGTTGTAAGTGAGTATTCTTAAAATATTCCAATTCCGTGATGGCCCTATAACTAACGAAAGTAATAGCCACAACCAAATGAAGTATTAACACGCGCGGGTCGGAGGGATGATATTAGCTGTGCAGGGACTCTGACCAGTGAGAAACATTGAAGATGCGGCGTAGAGCGTACTGCAAAAGACTAGTGGCTCAATGAAAAAAATGATCCCAGAGGATACGTGATGGAGGCTAGGGAGGATTTGGTGTCGAAAAATAATTCATTTTCTGTTTAGGAATATTTCGGGTTCCAGAGAGATGTCACAAACTAATGTAAAATGCAAAACCTGTGAGACGGTGGTTAGAACAACACGCGGCATCACAACAAACATATTTCAACACATGACACAGCGCCATAGGTGTGACAGAAATGTTTTATGACGGGGGTGTGGGATTTCCTGTTTTAATGTGCATATTAGTAACAATGTAATTTAACTCTCAATATGCACAGTCATAACAATATTTGATGAATTGATCAACAACAGATTATTTTTTATTTATTAGTCTATAGCAAAAGTGGAAAACTAGCCTGAACACCGAAGAAAATGGCCTAACAAAATGATCCTTTATGCTTTAGAAAAACGTTGCCTACAGGCTAAAAGTGGATCATCCCTCTTGAGAAAGCATTGATGTGAATAGTGCAGTAACTAAAAATCATAAAAATATTTAACAGTAAAAAACACAGGCTGAAATACAATTAGAATAGCCTGTGCTATACTATAAAATATTTAGGTCTAAGGCATATTCAGTGTGGAAAAAATAGCCCATAGAACACAAGAGAGAAGAGAATGCCCTAACAAAACTATCCTAATTTGCATTTTAAGTTAGCCTACACATTTTTAAAGTAATTGAATTTGTAAACATTCCGAAAAGTGGATCATCTGTATTTTTTCAGTTTACACGTTCAGACAAAATACTTCCAACAATTCATTACTTTGAATATTTTACTCAGTATTTTTATTTTGGAGGAGCTGAGGCAGGGGTACTGTCGCACCACACCCATCCCTTCTTTTGCAAGCGTAACTCGATATAAGAGCTCACCGAGACATAAATACCAGAGCCAATGATGTAATATTTAGTCAAAGACGTGCTCTAAACCACATCAAAAGGACATGTTCATTTTTGTTTATCATATCGCAAATAAAATTGCAATAGTATTTTTTTGTCCATATCGTGCAGCCCTATCTGGATGGCAGCGTATGTTGCTCCAAAAATAATTTCAAATTTTGATTTGTCAGACCACAGGACAGTTTTCCACTTCGCCTTAGTCCATCTTAAATGAGCTCAGGCCCAGAGAAGGCGGCGGCGGTTCTGGATCTTGTTTATGTATGGTTTCTTCTTTGCATGGTAGAGTTTTAACTTGCATGCAGCGATGTGCTGTGTTCACAGACAATGTTTTTTGGAAGTGTTCCTGAACCTGTGCGGTGATGTCAACTACTTAATCGTGTGTTTTCAATGCAGTGCCGCCTGAAGATCACGGCCATCCAATATTGATTTTCGGTCTTCTCCCATGCGCAGGGATTTTCCTGCATATAAAACACATAGGCGGCCACCTTCCCAAAATCTCGCACCGCCTCTGTGTGTCGGCGTGGTAAAACATAATTTTACGCCCTTACGCTAAATAGCCTACCGGCGATATACTGCAGCGAATGTGACCGTAGGAGGAAATCTTTTTCATTTTGTCAGTGTTGCCAGATGGGTTGGTTTCCCCCTCAATGGGGCTATTTTTAATGGGCTTGGGTGGGTCGATTTACTGAAAGGGTTGAATAGAGGATACGGCGTTTGTGCTGATTTACGGTTTACTATCAATGATCTGGCAACCTTGCTTACAGGACCTTACCAGTCCTGATGTGGCGGAGATGAATAATGTTGGAAAAACAAGTGGAACCTAGTTTTCTTTTACACCCAAGTGTCAGAATATTTAAATAGAACTTAATAACGCCTAAACAACATCCAATCCGTTTAACATTTAAGATTTCAGATGACGTCTAGTAGATAGCAGATTTTTTTTCAATGGAGTTCACGAGACAGACAAAGATGACTGGTGAAATAATTATTAGATTAGAGTATGTAGGCTACTGTCCCCAACAACATTTTATATGCAATAGAGTAATTTGGGGGAAAACGTCCTCTTTAAGGGAAATCTGTATTTTCTGACTCAAAAAAGCAATGTTTGGTCAGATTTTTATATGAACATATTGACTATAGTCAGACAAATACATTTATATTGCAACTTAATAAAATGCCAAACTATGCAAATGGGGCGTTTTACCCCACTATTGGGGCAAATGCCCCTCCCTATGGGGTGAAATGCCCCCTGTTTTTTTTTTTTTTTACACTCAATTAAGATTTCTTCCATATTTAGGTGTCAAAATCATTCTATCAGTGTAATCTCTACCATTGAAACTAATTCAATTTTGATTGCAGTATTTAAGTGAGTTAACAAAACCAATTTTAACCATTATATTGCACATAGCTTTTTGCCTTTGAATATTGCAATGTATAACATTTATGTATAACTTTTGACTATTTTTAAGTATTTTGTTAACCCTGGGAAAATATTAACTTAAAAACATTAAATCGATAATACTGAGCAATTCATTTAATGCGATAGGCATATTATATTAGATGTTAATATATGCTCAGTAAACTAGCTATTAAACTAAAAACTACTTATATTAGTCTATCTTGAACTTTTGTTATATTTCAGCAAATTTTTTGTTATAAATGTGTTACATTTTACCAATATATTCTCAGGAGTAAAATACCCCCTGGGGTATTTTGCCCCAAAGGAGAAGGGGTGTTTAGCCTCAAATATGATCACCACAAAAAACAAGAATGCTATACAAAAGTATTATCCTTTTTTTCTCTGAACAAGTGGATTATTTAGCCTGAGTTCTTTCTATTGACACATCAAAAATCAGTGTAGTGGTCTAACTTCATCACATCACATGATAATGTTTTCTAAATGACAAAAAATAAGAAACTTATGTCAAAATTGTTTTTGTGGAATTACTTGATCAATTGTGCTGATTCAACAACATTTTCTAGATGAACAAGAATAGTGGCAACCAAGGAATGTGCGGAAATAAAATTTGTGGTCATTTGGTAGATTAGCCCTCATTTGGTGGTTTGATAGAGCATTACGGGGGGAAGCCTTTAACCCAGGGAGGCATTTAACACCAAGCCACCCTATAGAGTGTAAAACTATACAATTAACTTATTTTAGTCACTAACAATATAAATATATGAACGTTGTCATGGAAGTATAAAGTCAGAACCCTTTAAGGCAGTTAAGGTAGAGATCAAAATACTCTAACACAAATACAGTTTATTAATATTTGCAAATAGAGACAGAAAGACACTAACTCAACATCAGTGACAGTTTGACTGCTGTACAGTCCAGAAACACCTCCTTTTGTGTGGGCAAGAAGGTGGGACAACGTCTCATAAAATAACTGACCTTTGAGCAACACGTGACTATGGTCTCAATCAGCCTAGTCCTGTTGAACTCAGTACTTTACTATCAACACAGTAGGTAGCTAGTTATTTTTCACTCTCCTATGCAATGGTATAATTCAATCAATACATCAGCTCAGTAAAGTTCTATAATAACTTGAAGACACTGGATGAGCACAAGCAGCATAGCCAAGTAGCCTACAGCTGAAGGAAGTTGAGAGGGGGATAAATGATGTGGCATCAAGGCAAGGATGGAGGAAAAAACAACGCAACAAGGCTGTAATTTATAGGCCTATAGCACTGATGCGTTTTTAATGCAAGTAAAATTAACCAGAACATTGTATAACAACGAAAATAGACAACATTAATATTGACTGTGATTAATTGATTAATTATAATTATGATTGAGTGATTTCATAACTTTTAATGTGGTTCCTAGACATTCTAATAAACATAGTTTTGATGCTCAATGGCAAAATGTTTTCGGGTGGCTCAGACTTAATGAGGAGGGAATGATATGCTCTGTATGCTAGAAGCATTGTGGAGCCAATGTGTTTGGGGGCTTAGGAAAATAGACAATCAGAAACTTTAGGCTGGATGCACTTACATCCAATAAAAGGTCTACTAGTCCTAGACAGGCAGAGAAGAACAAAAAAAAAACGGGGGGAAAAAAGGGTAAAATCCTACATATGTAAACAAAACAAAAAAAGATCAAATATGTAACATGTTAATATATACATAATAATATGTAAAGATTAGATTTATTGCTTGTTTTTTGGTTGCTATTGTATTAGGGTGGGCATTGTAGTGAGCATTAGCTGCTCAAGTGAACATGAACAACAGGGCAGATTTAACACTATAATAGTTTTCTTTTTCAAGTGACCAGATAATATATAAAGTATATCACAGAGCGGCGTCCGGTCCGGTAGAGCGTGGGGAAGTGTGGGTTGGGGTACCATCTTTGACTAATTTTCAGCCAGGAAAAACCCTGATGCATGCAGAGATTACTCCAGATTCTCTGAGTCTTTTAATTATATTGTGTACCGTAGATGATGAGATCCCAAACTCTCTGCAATTTTACATTGTGATGTTATTCTTGTATTGTGGCACTATACGCTGTCTTTCACATAGTGGTGGACCCATCCCCTCACTTCCCCATTTTCTCTTCTGTCTGGCCCATCCTCTCTGGAATGATATTTTAATACACATTTATGTTACTGACCTGTTGCCAATTGACGTAATTTGTTGTGTGATATTCCACCAGGTTTAGTTTTTTAGCATCACTCACTGTTTCCAGTCATTTGGTGCCTCTGTCCCTGCTTTTTTGAAATGTTGCTTGCAACAAATCCATAGTGGGTATACAAGAAACAATAACTTTTCTCAGTTTCAACGTTTGATATGTTGTCTTTGTACTTTTTTCTACTGAACATAGGGTATAAATGATTTGCACATCATTGCATTCTGTTTTTCTGTACATTTTACACAGCGTCCCAACTTTTTTATAGGTGACAATAACTGACTTTTTCGTATAGTGAAAAGACGAGAGAATCATGTAGCCAGCGAAGTTTTTGTCTGTTCTGAACAAATCCGAAGGCATAATTTGTTTTGACTGTGACGGGAGTCGAACGCAGGACTTGTTGTTCCGTAGTCCGCGTCTCTAACCACTACACTATTTAACAAATAACACTCACTCACTCACCCACCCAGTGACATTCGCTCTTCAAGGCCGGCTCCGCTTACGCGGTCCGGCAAAAATAACCTAGGTAGCTAGCTCGTTAGTGGATTGGTCCTTTGTTTTGGTCCAATTCAGGTCGGCTCAATGTTTACACTAAACTTCAAAACCCGTTGGGGAACTACTTTCAAATGCATCTCTTAAAATAAACACTTACCAGAGGTGTGCATCTCTTCCAGAATCTGCACCACACTCCCAGACTGTCTCTCACCGCTCTGTAACACTGTTCGGTTTCCCATTATAGAGTCAATTACATCGTTCCATTTAAACTGTTTTCAGTCGTTCCCACTCTTTCCATTGGCATGACCAGATGGACTGGGGGGGGGTCAGCAGAGTGGCAGCTGGAGTCGTCAGGTATCGTCTTGATCTGCAACACAACCAGGAGGACTTTGGACAGGGGCAGCAATGAGTCTTTTGAGCCTGGTTCTCAGGAGGAGTGGGCCAAGACCTCATGTCCTCCTAAGTTTAAACAGAGCAAGAGACAAGGAAAATTTAGAGTGCATTCCTTAGATTTACAAGGATTTGCAGTGGAGAAGGAGAACTGACCCTACTCCCCCGGCACAATAATATAGCAGCGTAAAACCTTGGGGCTGAGACGGGGGTCCAGTTACACTGTGGCCCTATCTGGGGGAGGCCCCGGACAGGGCCCAACAAGCAGGAAGTCAATCCACCCACATTGCCAACCATCAACCAAAGGGACACCAACCGCAACCACACTGGAGTGGGCCAAGTATTGCGAGCAGAATTCACCCCAATTGCACAATGGGCGCAAGGGAAACATAACAAGCCAGTGACTCCGCCCCTGAATGGCATGGGAGAGAGGGCATCCCAGTGGCGATGAGAGCCCACATGGCAAGACAACAAGGGTGGACAATATCAAGCCTTTCCATTCACCTTCACACCCCTGGGCCAGACTGAACTTAATCATAGACCATGCTGAAGAGATTAGTCTTTAGTAGACACTTGAAAGTTTGCATTGACACTTGAGTCTGCATTTCTAACCTTAATTGGTAGATCATTCCACCGTAGTGGTATATAATAATGGTATATAATACAACACTGTAATGGTAATGGTATATAATATGGTATATAATAATACAACATTGTAATGGTATATAATACAACACTGTTTGATAAAGTTAAGGGAAAGTTATGCTGCTTTAAAAGTTGATGATCTGCTCCAATTAGTTCAGAGAAAAAAGGCTTGAAAGATTCACACTTGCCAGAGCGCTGGTCTTTGTTTATGCACATTCAGCGTAGTTCACACCCTCTTAGGCCTTAACCCCACCCAGCTATTTAAGTATTCAAATGGGGACACTCTGGCCTTGTGCTAAACTGGTCTAGTTGGTCTCTAATAAACACAAACTATATCAAACCAAATAAAATATAAAGTTTTCACATGCACTTGATACATCAGTGAAAGTGGCTTAGCAGCAGGATTCATAATAAATAGTAACAGTAATGTAAGTGCAGATAGTTTGAGTTCAGGTGAATAGCCACTGAGCTGTTTAGCAGTTTTACTGTACTGATGGACTGGGTTGTCCACATCACGCATCAAAAACAGAGTTTTATTGACAGGTAAGTTTCACAACAAACAAAAATGACTTGCTCGATCAAAATAAGTAACTTGCTCACTTTTGTGAAGAAAAGCCAGCTACCCAAGAAACAAGCTAGAAACCAGAAAATGTTAGCTAGCTGGTAAGTTAGTCATTACCTAGCTAGCTAACGTTAACAGTAAAGCCAGTAGCTATAGCTAGATAACTAGCAATGCAAAGGACTTTGACAACTTTCTGAAAAGGAATTATCTGTATATGTAGCTAGTTAGCAAACGTTAGACTTACCGGTATACATGTACAGTAGGAATGTTTTGCGGCAGACAGAATATCCTCTGATTACATACGAAGTCCTTTAGGTCTGTTTACTTTGCTCTTTACTACACTCTTTCAAGTCAGAGAGGGTCATGGCATCATTGTGCTCCAGAAAGTATTCTCTCACAACTTGTTTCCACTCAGATTTGTTGACAACGCCAGCTAAATTCAGGGCAGTGAAATGGCTGAGAGCTCAAGCAACGCGTACACTGGTCCATGTTTGAAAATCCCGGGATCACAATGATACAGACCAAGTAGTCGCGTTATGACAGAAACTGGCGACTTGATAGAACAATCAGAACTCAGTTTTCCAGCATGTCCAGCCCCTTCATTATCTCAGCCAATCATGTCTAGCAGGAAAAGTCCAGTATTTTCCTGGTTAAAAAAGGGTTTGAATTTTAAATCGTATTCATATTTACACTTCGCATACTAGTTTGTTATTAAGTCAGATTAAAGTTCACATTTTCAAGAAGGCATTTCTGCAAAAAAGACGACAAAATATCCCAGAACATGTTTTTCTTCTTACAAACGGCTCTCCTGAAAAGTAGTGACATGTGTCATAAGCCCCCATTCCTGAATTCTGTCACAAATGTCCCTTACCTGGATATTTTCTTATACTTACCATATTGACACTCTATGGCAGTACTTTGTATATACTCAATATGCTTCTATGCTGTCTTACTCTTTGACACATACACAGGCACACACACATCTTAGACAGTGGACTGTTGAGTCAGAGGTCTATGACTATACAAAGATATACAGTGTGAGTGTACCCTACCAGACCGTTTTCCTATACTCACCATATTGGAGGGCCCCATACATTGTTGCTATATTTAATTATTTTCATATTTCACTATCATTGTGCAATAACAAAAAAAATAATTATTTCTAATCAAAAATGTATGATTCTAATAGCAATAGCATAGACTAAGATTAGACTACAGTATATTTATTATTTGAGTAATTCTCTCAATTTTTTTGGTTTTAACTTTTCAGTGGCCACAATCTTAGAGGTGAGATCACTGTATGTCCTCCAGCGTTGGGCAGGGTCTTTGTGAGACTAGGACTTGAACCTTGGATCCAGTGCAGTAGGTCTATAAAGGTAGTCCTGTACACTGGGGGGTATATGAGCTTGTGGGTCAGTAGCTATAGCATTTCTTGTTTGGTCTTAAGCACATCGGGATGTTTTGGTGGAAAAAGGAAACCCCCTTCCTGATCCTCCCAAGGAGGCAGTCTATCTGGTTCACTGAGATTCCCTTTTGGGATGCTAAATTGATCATGTGCAAAGCAAGCTATCTATGGCCCCAGTCCAGCTTCTATCACTGCATTAACTTGGTTCTTGGCATTTTTTGTGGTGTTTGGGATATTGCTATTGGGTCTCTCTAGACTCCTCTGCTACTGTTCCTAGCAGTACTTGCGCCAAATTTGTGCCTGTGTGACTCTCTCATAGAGAGGGCATGTCTGTAGCACCGAACTTCACATCTCCTGCTCTGATGTAGGCAGCCGTTTACAGTCACAATGGAGTATGGCCTCATGTCTGCAGCAATAAACATCCAAATAGATTTAGTGATGGCTTTAGCCTGGTCAGATTCTGCAGCAAAGGGCTGCTTAAATGCCGTGGTGAGAAGTTGATGTCTCTTGGCTGAGTTGTCTCCTGTCATTAACACACCAGAGTGATGACGCTTAAATGTGTGGCCATGCTCGATGTACAGTTAGGTCCGGAAGTAATTGGACACTGACCCAAGTTTTGTTATTTTGGCTGTTGACCAAAATATATTAAAGTTACGGTTTAATAATAAATATGGGCTTAAAGTGCAGTTTCTCTGCTTTAATTTGAGGTATTCACATCCAAATTGGAGGAAGGGATTAGTTTAACTTAGATTCAACTTTATTGTCATTGAACAGTACAAGCACAGTACAACAATATGCAGTTATCATTTAACCAGAAGTGCAAATAGAGGGCAGAAAATTTACAAGTATTTAAAAGTATTAAGTATACATTACAAGTGGAATGTGTAGATGTGCAATGAAGGCAAATGCAGTACAAATGGCAATACTAAATGTGCAATTAAGGCAAATAGAGGAGGGCAGAAATTTCACAAGTTTTAGGTATAGTGAATGTTACAAGTGGGATATTATTTGTTCGGATATAAATAACAATTTCTAATGGCATTCTAGATGTGCAAACGAGGCAAATTAAGGAGTAATGTAGTAGGGTAGCATGAGCAACTGGGATGCAGAGATAGCAGCACTAAAGTCCTCAAGGTAGATGTGTGTAACAACTGTACAAATGCAAGCAAAATGGCAATTCTAAGTGTGCAAAATGTTAATGTGCAAAAAGGCAAATTGAATGCACACGGTGCATGTGCAACTGAAATGCAGGGAGAGCAGCGGTGAGGTGCCTGAGGTAGACACGTACCTGCAAAAACTGAAAAACATCCATTATCAGGCTTTGCAAGGCAGTGTCAGAGAAGTACAAGGGAGTAGTGCAACAAGGACCTGAGAAGGCGGGGGAGGTAATTGATGGGTCACAGAGTTCAGCAGGGTTTAGGAATTACAGCTGTCTAATATGTAGCCCCCTCTTTTTCAAGGGACCAAAAGTAATTAGAAAGTTGACTAAAAAGCTGTTCCATGGACAGGTGTGGGCTATTCCTTTATTGCTTCATGAATTAAGCAGGTAAAAGGTCTGAAGTTGATTCCAGGTCTGGCATTCACATTTGGAAGCTGTTGCTGTGAACCCACAACATGCGGTCAAAGGAGTTTTCAATGCAAGTGAAACAAGCCATCCTTAGGCTGCAAAAAAATATCCACCAGAGAGATGGCAGGAACATTAAGAGTGGGCAAATCAACAGTTTGGTACAACACAAAAAGGCCTGGACGTCCATGGAAGACATCAGTGGTTGATGATCGTCGGATCCTTTCCATGGTACAGAAAAACCCCTTCTTAACATCCAGCCAAGTGAAGAACACTCTCCAAGAGGTAGACATATCATTATCCAAGTATACCATAAAGCGAAGACTTCACAAGATTAAATACAGAGGGTTCACCACAAGGTACACTTCACTTTACAGATGGACAATGACCAAAAACATACTTCGAAAGCAACTCAGGAGTTTTTTAAGGCAACGAAGTGGAATATTCTGCAATGGCCTAGTCAATCACCTGATCTCAACCCAATCAAGCATGCATTTCACTTGCTGAAGACAAAAAGGCAGAAAGACCCACGAACAAACAGTAACTGAAGACAGCTGCAGTTAAAGGCCTGGCAAAGAATCACAAAGGAGGAAACCCAAAAAAGTCAGTTATCGTTAGTGATGGCCATTCGAGGCTTCATTACAGTTCTTCTAGCAGCAGGATATTATGCTACCAGTACTAACTCAGATTTTCTCAAAATAAAAGCCATCATTAAGATAACGCTAATGAAGCCTCGAATGGCCATCACTAGTTATCGTCACCTATATTGATAGACACTATCTATGTCATTCACGAATGGCTAATTAGCTGTTAAAACGGCCAGTGGCAAAAGAGGATTTGTTCAGGATAGTCAAAAACCTCGCTGGCTACAACCTTGAGTAGCTACGTTATGGGAAGCCTAAAATGAAACTGTTTACTGTTATATTGCGACTATGTCTGGTGGATTTTTGAATTATGCCTCAGGATTTGTTCAGGCTTGACAAACACTTCACAGACTACACGATTCTCTCGTCTTTTCACTTGACGAAAAAGTCTGTTATCGTCACCTATATTGATACAGTAATTATTGTATCAATGTCATTCACGAATGGCTAATAAGCTGTTAAAACGGCCAATGGCAAAAGCCATAAAGTTCATAGATGCTATTTGTGGTGGAGGTAAACTTAATAAGAAACGTTACTCAGTTTAACACAATGCTTAATGGTGTCTAGCGACATATTACTTGCTAATAACCTTTTAAAATGGCCAGTGGCAAACATCATACAGTTCATAGATACTATTCGTGGTGGAGGTAAACTTAATAAGAAACGTTACTCAGTTTAACACAATAGTTAATGGTATCTAACAAAAATTCTAACTTGGCGCAATGTTAATGAGTGACAATTATATAATATCAAGAGGCTGACACCTGGGGAAGGTGCAGCTTGGTGGCGTAGTGGTTAACAACATTGCCTTACATGTGGGCGACCCAGGTTCGATTCTCGAGAGGGCAGCTACGATCAACCCTTTCTATTGCGGGCCGGCTGAACTAGGCTTCCCTGGTTTCTTGTTTATTCTTCTTTGCTTTTTGCGACGCATGCATCCAGGATTGATTTGTTGGGATTCAACATGCCCCGTTCACGTGAACAGTACACACAACTGCTTTTTAAAAATAATATTAACCTTCAGGCTTCAGAGTAAAACACAGCCCGCATCTGTCGATCTTTTCACTGCAACTCTGCATCGAGATTTAGGGAATTATTACTTTAAAAAGTAACAATGGCAGTAAAACTTTATTTCACACTTTGCAATTGATCTGCAGTTCTCATGCATGCCAGACCATGGGGTGGGGTCTGTACGGATCATGGATCAATTACAGTCTGTTGCACCACAAGTCTTCACTTTTATCAGGATTTGAGATGTGTAGATGACACAATTTTTCAGCAACTTTTACAATGGTCATCAATATGCAGTTGTAAAAGTTGTTGAAAAATTGTTACAGGAGTCTCTTGTTAAATGTGACCATTTCATGTAGACCTAGGAAATCTGTATCGTGCCAGTATATTGTGAAATTATAATGGCAATCATGTTTATTTTATATATATTGAATATATTACTAAGTGGATCTCAAAGCACAATAAAAACAATTCAATGTATTGTCTAGTTATATTGGGATACTCACATGGCCTTCATTTTTAATTTCAGGGTTTGCATCAAGTCCTGCGACTGTGCGCCCCTCATCTGCTGGTGTGCATGGTCAGCGCAGTGCCGTATTCTCCAGGGAGCAGGCTCGCCAGCGTGCCCTGTATCCTCGCACAGAGAAGATTGAGGTGGTGCTGCATGGACCCGGTCTGCACGGCACACTGCTCATCATGAACAAAGGAGTTTCCACACCACACAGTTGTGCACGCCGTGAGTACAGGGGCAATATCTGTGTGAGCTGTATAGTTCGTCAAAGATTAGTAAAGTTCAGATTTTGAGAGTTTTTAGACTTTTTTGACTTTTCATCCCTCCATCAGTCCCATTTCTCCTGAAAAAAACAATGAAGATTGTGAAAGGAGGTTACATAACATGTGCTTTATTACTAGCCCTTTACTTTAGATTGTTTAGTTCCTAATTCCAGTTATGGTATTAAACACTACAAATCAATTACATTCCTCTTACCGGAGACAAATGACCAGACGTTTAACTTGATTGGTTGTATTGGCTTTGGTCCAGACGAAAGTAGCTTAGAAATTCCTCTCCTAAAAGCTGGAGCTCTTCAATCAGTCGGTGAAAGTCCCAAACCTGCTTTCGCGATCTCAGCAGTTGGTCTCATTGTTGATTGAGCCTGTCAATACTATCTTGACTCTTTAGTATTGTAATAACCCCCAGTAGACACGATTTTGGTAATTGCAGATGTCATGGTCATGCACTTCATCCTGCAAGACTTAGATAATGCAGAACCCAAATTTAAAGGGATAGTTCGTCCAAAAATCATATTTTGGTGACAATCCCCTTACCCCGAGTTTGTCCTTCAGGCAAAGAGTGTGTACAAATACTAAGACTATGTATCCACGTGTTCGTTTGGGAAGAGTACGTGTATTCATCACAGTAAACGAAAGTTAGTATTTTTGAAGTATATGAATGTATGCTTGTTATGTTTAGATAATCAAAGAACATCTGTTTATCTGTACACAGGAGGTCACGTTCATTCAAAGCGTGACAGTAATTAGCCAATGGGCTTACAGTACTGGGATGTGTAAACTCAATTGAGATTGCGTTTGTAAGACATTGTGTATGAAGACCGGGTCTGTAACCTCATGAACAATAGACTATCGTGTGCAATAAACCGTTGAATTATTCTCTCCCTTCTTGACTGGGTACGCGATCATTATTTCAACCACTATACGAAACGGCATATTTCTAACAGTATTCACTAGCTAGAAAGCAGGTTATCTATTTTGTCTTTGATATTCACCTCAGACAGTCAAACTTTATTTGCTTGAGAGAGAACGGGAAATACATATATATTATGTGTAACTCTGAGTACAAGCAGGAAGATAATTTTGGGGGGGATAGAGCCTTACTTGTTCTAACCATAATACACAGATGATGAATCCCCCGAATTGAAGCTTGGACAGCAGCTAAAGAGGGGCGATGGTGAACACAGTAATCCTGGAGGCAATGTGTACTTTGTGTATTATAACATAGCAATCGGAAGAATTACTTACAATCTGGCTTGTCTCCACGGGTTGAACTGGGTAACTTGATGGAATTGCATTCGCCTTTAGTCCTCTTCTAAGTGAATGTGGGTCACGATCCTCTGTATTAAAATGTTTCTCGCAAAAATTGTATTTCTCGTTGATGAAGTTGCTCCATTGATTCTCCCAAAATATGACTCGGAAAGGCAGAGGTTTTGTCCCAATCGTAGAGCGGGTAGAATTCAATTTCAACTCAAGATCCACAAGCAGGCAAATGCGCAGGCAGAAGTCGATAGTGATACAAACAGGAAATCCAGAAGTTCAATGTTTATTAATCAAATGCACTGAATAACACAGCGTCATCCAGCACAATGAAATTCTTGTGACATGGCACACGACACCTATGTAGTAAGAATTAAGAAATATATAAAGCAAAACTATAGCAATAATATACTTTAGTGGAAACTAGCTGCAATTTTAAAAAGCTAGGTAAAGCAAACTATATTCACATAGCTTGTTGAGGTTAGTTCACGCTCACCTCTGACATCACTGCCGAAGAGCAGAAGCAGTATATGGTGGCTGTAGGAAATAGTTTGCTAGTGCCAGTTTGAATTCGGCCAATTCCGCCGGCTGTTTTAACGATGTACAGTTTAAAAAATCGATAGATTACTGAATGTAGTTTTAAGTGTTTTGGAGTAGTTTTCCGCTTGCAATGCATCTTTGTAATAGCAGTACGAACCATTTCCATTCATGAATTTGGTCGATTCTAATAATGCTTATTACAGACTGGGACATAGCTGAATAATGGATTGTTTGAAAAAAGGATTCTCTGTGCCTTCTGGAATATCTCCTCGTAAGTGAACTTAAAAATAAATGAATTTTGGACTAACTATCCTTTTAACTAGAAATATATATTGTAGGATTCATCAGTAAATCAATTCAGTAAAATTACCACTACCAACACAGGCACACCTCATTTTACTTATTGAGGTACTGATTAGGTGATTACCTGAACCAAATATAATTCAACGAGGAAAAGTACAAAAACCACTGCTGTGGTCATCACTATCCTCTTGCAATAGGACAAGCTGGATGGCAAAAACAGTGCAAGTAGTACCTCAAAGGTAATTTGAATAAAAAATAGCATGACAAAAGAGTTGAAAAGAAAAGCTTTGAGCGAGGAAAAGAAGGGTTCAATGCTGGCTTTACTGGCGGAGGTATACAGTGAGCGTCAGGTTGCTTTCATCCTGAAAATTTCAAAGACGGCGGTTCATAAGAACAAGGTCAAGCAACAGACATTGGGGACAACAAAGCTACAGACTGGCAGAGGGCGAAAATGACTGTCCACTGACCGAGATGACCGTCAACTCATTCGAATGTCACTCAACAACCGTAGGATGACATCAAGTGACCTACGAAAAGAATGGCAAACGGCAGCTGGGGTGAAGTGCACATTGAGGACTGTTCGAAACAGGCTCCTAGGGGCAGGGCTGAAGTCGTGCCAAGCTAGAAAAAAGCCCTTCATCAATGAGAAGCAAAGAAGAGCCAGGCTGAAGTTTGCAAAAGACCGTAAGGATTGGACCATAGAGGAATGGAGTAAAGTCATCTTCTCTGACAAGTCAAATTTTCAGCTTTGCACAACACCTGGTCGTCTAATGGGTAGACGGAGACCTGGAGAGGCCTACAAGCCACAGTGTCTCGCACCCACTGTGAAATTTGGTGGAGGATCGGTGATGATCTGGGGATGCTTCAGCAAGGCTGGAATCAGGCAGATTTGTCTTTGTGAAGAACACATGAATCAAGCCAAGTACAAAGTTATCCTGGAAGAACACCAGCTTCCCTCTGCACTGACAATGTTCCCCAACTCTGAGTATTGGTTTTTCCAGCTGGACAATGCTCCATGCCACACAGCCAGGTCAATCAAGGTGTGGATGTAGGACCACCAGATCAAGACCTTGTCATGGCCAGCCCAATCTCCAGACCTAAACCCCATTGAAAACCTCTGGAATTTGATCAAGAGGAAGATGGATGGTCATAAGCCATCAAACAAAGCTGAGCTACTTGAATTTTTGTGCCAGGAGTGGCATAAAGTCACCCAACAGCGATGTGACAGACTTGTGGAGAATATGCCAAGACGCCTGAAAGCTGTGATTAAAAATCAAGGTTATTCCACCAAATACTGATTTCTGAACTCTTCCTAAGTTAAAACATTAGTATTTTGTTGTTGAAAAATAATTTGTTTTCTTTTCATTATTTGACGTCTGAAAACAATGCATCTTTTTTTGGCTTGACAACAACTGGTCAAACAAATTTTAACCAGTTGTTGTTTTCTACAAATAAATACTGAATATGACAATATTTTTATTTGGAATTTGGGAGTAATGATGTCAGTAGTTTATAGAATAAAACAAAAATGTTAATTTTACTCAAACACATACTTACGAATAGTAAAACCAGAGAAACAGAATTTTGCAGTGGTCTCTTAATTTTTTTTCCAGAGCTGTATATACAGTACATAAGATCTACAAATGACAATTTTCCCATTTTCCCCATTCCCCCAACCGGTTCAAACACCCACCATCCCAAGATGAATCAAACCATCCCAAGAATCAAAGTGCAAGTAAGTCCAGAACTATTGTACATTGTGTCAAACACTTGCTTAGTGAGAAAAGTGGCACATTTGGTTTGATGCCAAGACTTTGGTTTGATGCCAAGACTTTGGCACAAAAGGTGTGATGGCCAAGCGAAGACATTGGTGAGTCATTGGTGAGTCGGCTGCGGTACTTGTTCTTCACCATGTTCATTGTTGAAAATGCAGACTCACAGCTGTAGGTTGAGCCAAACATTGTGAGAATGTGAAGTGCCATCTTATGCAGGATTAGCTGCAGTAACCATCTTTGTCCAGGAGGTGGGAGCATCACAGTCAGCCTCTTTCAGTGCAAGGTTTTCCTGGAGGTCAGTCAACTCACTTTGCAGAGAAGCAGCACTGGCCTATGGGAAGATTTGTTGTGCTTCTGCAGAGAACTCCCTTGCATTTCTGACCAGAAATGGGTTTTCAATGTTCAGTAGGACTTGTTTTCCTAATTTGAAGTCATCAAAGTGAGTCTTGATATTCTCAATCAGCTTCTCCAGGAATTCAAGCTGATTCTGAAGATGTCCTTCTCCCTTGGTCTGTTACAAAAGTATCAGGAAGGGCAGCCGTCCCTCCTGTAGGTAAAATATAAAAAGGAATAAGGAGCACTGCTTAAAAGGGTATGATGAAGTATCAAAAAAAGGTGTTAATTGGAATCCAGGGAATGTATGGTAGGAAAGAATAAAAAGGCTTACCTGTAGGTCACTTGAAAACCTCCAGTTTCCTCCGGAAAGCATGCACTACTGAGATCATTTCACACACTGTTCTTGCCCTGTAGCTAAAGATTTAGGTAATTGAGATATGTAATATTAGCCAAAAATGCAACAGCTTCCTTCTTTTCTTCATTTTGCATAAATTCCATGAACTCTTTTGCTTTTGCCCACCCTTGTTCTGACAGAAACACTTGCAGCTCTTTCCTTGTGGCCTAGAAATGCTCCAGGACCTTGCCTTTGCTCAGCAATCTGACATTGTTGTGCAGGAGCAAATCATCAAAAGTTGCATTGAGCTCTGTCGGGAATGTGCCCAGCAAGCGATGCAGCAGTGAAGATGATGCTCTCAAAAAGTTTGAGTCTCATCACTGTTGCCATGATTTCAGAGTGCCTTTCTCGAAGTCTTGCGCAAAGGACAAACTGGTGGATTATGCAGTGGTAGGATATCGGGTCAGGCGCTGAACCAGTCTTCTCTCTCCCCCCTTCATGGCTGGAGCTCCATCAGTTGCAACTGATACCACTTTCTTCAAATCTATCCCTCTTTCATTCAGCATCCCCAATATTGCTTCATAAATGTCCCCCCCCCCTTGTGTGTCCATTGAGGTTTGTCAGGTCCAACAAATATTCAACAAACTCGCCCTTTGCTTTATCATAAAACCTCACAAAGATCAGCAACTGAGCATTGTCAATGGTGTCAGTGGACTCATCCACAGCTAAGGAAATGCACTGTGCATTTTTTGTTCCCTCACAAAGCAGTTTTAACAAATCACCAGCCAGTATTTCAGTTCTTCTGGTTGCTGTTGAATCTGAGAGGGAGATTTGCTTGATTTTACCTGTCATTTCCTCTTTTTGTTTGCCTTCAAACATAGTCTCCATCACTTCAGTCATACACTCTTTTATTATTTCTGCATCAGAGAATGGCTTCTTGTGTTTACCCAACACCCATGCCACTCTGAGTGAGGACTCCGTTGCATTTTCTCATTGTGACATAGATGTAACAAGAATTCTGCTTGCAGCTTGATATGACGATTTAATCCCATTGATTTTCGTGGTCCTTAGCTTTGAATTTAGAGAAAAGGTCGCTTCAGGATAACTGTTTGGTTTCATAGTGGCGTTTCAAATTGCCACTCTTGACGAGCTACCATTTCCTGGCATATTAGGCACATCTGTTTAGTGCTCGTTAGAGGAAGGAACGCATATTTTTCAATCCATTCCTCTTTGAATTGCCGATTTTCACTGTCTTCTTTTCCTGGACTTTGAACATGCCATTTAAGATTTATTTTTAAGATTTATTCACATTCGAAATCTAGGCTAGCTACCAACTAACTGCTGACGATCGTTGCGCTCTCAACTCTCAACCGATCAACCAACCCCGTGTCAACCCAGCGCTGAATGTGAGAATGTGATTGGGCCAAATCAAAGCAGAGTAGTTGGTTTCACACAGTGGAGCAGTTGGACATTTGGAGCACCGCTAGAAATTTGACTTGTTGCGTCGCAGCGATGTCTCGCAGATAATACAAATAATACATATGAAAAGTATAATTTGCTCAGAGTCCTGGGACAGTTCTGGGACAGATCTGGACTGGAGTCCGGACTTTGAGGGTGCATGGTATATATCGTTTCACCGCAGACTTTTATTTTGAAGACAAAATACGAAAACCGGAGGTCTTATTGCTGCTGCCTAATCTCTAATGTTGCCTGCATGACGCCAATCCTTTGCAGCTATTGTTAGAAATCAGCCGTTTCGTATAGTGGTTGAAATAATGATTGTGTACCCAGTCATCAAGGGAGAGAGTAATTTAATTATTTATTGCAGCATCTTGTTCATGATGTTACAGACTCGGTCTTCATACTCGGTCTTACAAACTCATCTCATCTCAAAGACACTTCCGGTCGTACCTCTACTTTATAGACAATGCAACCAGAATACACATTACAGTAGTGTAAGCCCATTGGCTAATTACTGTTGCGCTTTGAATGAACGTGACTTCCTGTGAACAGATGTTCTGTTTTAGACTTAACATACACTTCAACACTATCGAGTTGTGACAGTTAGCTAGCTAGCTTCTTACCTTGGGTTGTTGCTCAGGCGATGGCTACCTTCTTTATATCCATGTGGCAGCCACTTACTGACAGTTCAACACAAACGTGTGCATGCACAGACACAGCCAGTTACTTTTCTCTGACCTTGCTAGCTACTTTGATACTCTGAACGTGCAGGATGTTGTTGCTCTGCTCTGATGCTTGCTCTATAGTAAACTGTGCGCGATTCATTGATTCTTTTCAAACTCTGCTCTTTCATTTTTTTCTGCCCGCGGGCTGCCTCTGGACATTTTATTTCGCTTCTTCAGTGTTGGAGTTAGCTGTTGTTGTGGTTCTGTGCTGCTAGCATTAGCATACTCCTTGAAGTTTGCGCGGTGTTGTCTAACGATGTTTGATTAAATTGCTTGTGTTAAATTAGTGTTTTTCCTTTGAGAGTAGAGCTTGCACTTTACTTGTGTCATTGCTGACATCTACATCTTCCTGCTCTATGAATCTGAGTTCTGTATTCTATATTATAGAGTTTCACTTAATGTTTCCATGACGTGGTATCGGTGCGTGGTATCGAGTACAAGTGCAAGTACATGAGCCCAGTATCGGCCCGATACTGGTATCGGTGCATCCCTAATTATAAATTAATGATGTGTGTTGCATCATATGTATACAGCAATTGCTTGTATCAGGTCTCATATCACATGCAAATCGGTGGTATAAATCAATATTCTGATGATATATTTAGATACTTTATATCTGTAAAATACAATTATATTATGTTTTATTTAATTCAGTTCGGGCCAGTAAAAATAACATCGGAGCCAGTAGATTTCAGACCAACTGGCCCTAAAAAAAGTTAGCATTTGGACCCTGCGCTGTGATACTTTTAATAAGCACTATCTCTGCTGTTTTTTATTTGAAAGGAAAAGTGGCCCATGTGATCCTGGCTAATCACTTGATGTTTCGTCTTGCTCTCAAACGTTAGTTACCCTGGAATATTGTAATCTTGTTTGTAGTTTCTAGCAATTCACAGAAATTGAGGTCCTAGCTGCTCTGTGTGCTATAGATGCTAAAACGCCCCTAGGTGTTGACAATTTAGACCCGTACTTAAGTGTGCTGCACCTATCATTGCTGGTTCAGTGACACACACCTTCAATTTAATTCAATTTATATTTTTGTTTCTGTGCCTAAACTGTATATGTAAATGTGGTTACACAGGGCACAGCCTTAAAAGAGATCTAGATCTCAGCCTGTTTCTCTGTTAAAATAAAGTTTGTGGAAAAAAAAGTAGTTCAAATGTGTTTTCATCCCATATATTTCTTCCCAGTCACCTTTCAAATCTATACTTTTGGCAAACTTTGGTATAGCACAAACTTGAATTGTTTGGATAAATATGTCTTAATGATTTACTGGTTAATGAATCACCCATGCTGATTGCAATGATTGTAAATGACGTGGTCCAGCAAATCCTGGTGTTTTTATCCCATATGTATGTCAATAGCTTGTTCCGATGCCATCCAACGGTTGAATTTCTCAGGCCAACCATGCTTTTTCTCAAGACACATCATCTTCTCTTTATAAATGTTCTCATCCAGAATTAGTCAGTCATTTGCCTTGCGATTGGTTAAACTCTCCCCGGTTTTCTCTAAATACGCTCTTCACACCCTCTACCCACGTAAGCACCTGGGTTTGTCAGATCATAGCAAATACTTCTCATAACTTGTGCAAATTTTGTAGGGCTTTGGGTCAATGATGAGAATGAGCATTACATGTTTAACATCATTTTATTTGAGACGTTAGAATTACATATCGTCGATGTGTTTCAGAAAAGAAACACAGATTTCTGGTGATTGAAAAATCTGATGTACATCTACAGCTTTATTACTTTGCAATTTAATCACACAAACATCTGTTACATATGCAACTATACATAACACATGCCCCGTTTTAAAGTCTTCGTTGTCATCAGTAAAAGCCGTCAGAAGTTTACACAAAGTTGTTTTGAGTATCAATTGATTCAATGCTGTTTGACAACAATTATTGCCAATCATCAGCTGTATTCCTGACCATGAATTGGTCACATACAATTGCTCTCTCCTTATCCTTCCTGACTGACTCTTCTCTAGTTTTGCATTTTGCTAGTGACTTGTCAGTACCTGCAGCCCATAAAGGTTGCACAGGTAGTCCAGCTCCTCCAGGATGGCACATCCATACATGCCGTTGCAAGGTTTGCTGTGTCTCCCAGTACAGTTTCAAGAGCATGGAGGAGATACCAGGAGACGGACTGTTACACAAGGAGGGCTGGACAGGGCCGTAGAAGGGCCTCAAGTCAGCAGGAGGACCGTTATCTGCTCCTTTGTGCGGGGAGGAACAGGAGGAGCTCTGCCAGAGCCCTACAAAATGACCTCCAACGGGCCACTGGTGTGCATGTTTCTGACCAAACTGTCAAACACAGACTCCATGAGGGTGGCATGAGGGCCCAACGTCCTCTACTGGGACCTGTGCTCACAGCCCAGCACCATGCAGCTCGATTGGCATGTCCGCCATTGGCTCCCTGTTCTCTTCACAGATGAAAGCAGGTTCACACTGAGCACGTGACAGACGTGAAAGAGTCTGGAGACGCCGTGGTGAACATTATGCTGCCTGCAACATCATCCAGTATGACCGGTTTGGCGGTGGGTCAGTGATGGCCTGTGGAGGTATATCCTTGGAGGGTCGCACCTCCACATGCTAGCCAACGGTACCCTGACTGCTGTTTGGTACCGGGATTAAATCCTCAGACCCATCGTCAGACCTTACGCTAGTGCAGTGGGCCCTGGGTTCCTCCTGGTGCAGGTCAATGCCCGACCTCATGTGGCCAGATTGTGTAGGCAGTTCCTGGATGACGAAGGCATTGATGTCATTGACTGGCCCTCACGTTCCCCAGACCTGAATCCAATTGAGAACCTCTGGGACGTTATGTAATCGGTGCATCTGACGCCACCAAGTAGCGCCACAGACTGTCCAGGGGCTCACTGATGCCCTGATCCAGGCCTGGGAAGAGATCCCCTAGGATACCATCCGCCGTCTCATTAGGAGCATGCCCTTGTCAGGAGTGCATACAGTCACGTGAGGGCCATACACACTATTGAGTCACATTATGAGTTGCTGTGATGAAATTCATACAAGTTGGAACAGCCTGTTATTTCAATTGTTTACATTGATTTTCGATGTCAGTTTGAATCCAGCCCTCAATCGGTTGGTGATTTTGGTTTCCATTGACTGTTACGTAATTTTGTTCTCAAAAAATTACAGAATGTACAGTAAAGATTTTGATATTTAATGTATTTCATTGATCGACACCCGATGTGTGAGTTAAATGTTCCCTTAATTTATTTGAGCAGTGTATATAACTAATAATAATATTAATTCCTTATTATTAATTTAGTAGTTATTATGCACTATTGAAATAAGAGAGGTTTCAAGTGTTGTACATATTAGGCTATGTGCAGGTGCCGTCGTCATGTTGTGGTAGTCATATTTTTTCTAGCTGTTTGGGAGAGTAAAAACCACCCCAAATAATATGAAAAATCAATGAATCTGTTCTAATGAAATAAATTGAACTGTTTTATTACAAGACAGGTCATGAGGAGCATAGCAAAACAGGCCATAGACCGATGGGATGTGTGTGAGTTCAAATACATAAATAAATAACTTGTAGAATACTTTTTATTCTTTATGTAACTGGGTGAATTGATTGAGAACCGATCCTCATTTATAGCAATGACCTGGCTGGGTTACAATCACAAGTTAAATAGAATAAAACATTTAAAACAGTACATTACAACAATATTTAAGACAATACCTAAAACAATACTTAAAAAAGTAAATTAAGCAACAATTATAAAACCCAGTTTGTTATTTAAATGTAGTTTGTATTTTCATTTCCAGGTGTTACGAACCCCATGTCTCTAGCAGTCTAGGGTGGATGGTACAGAGACCCGTAACATAAAACTCATGCAAAGTGGTGTAGTGTACATGAACAGTGGGAACAAACGACACAGACAACCAAAGCTACCGTCAAACATAAAACGTTTATTATAAACACACGGTAAAGAGGGTAGGGAAAAGGGGCTGAGCTGGACCCAAGAAATGAAATAATATCGTCAAAACACCCCTAAACTGAACTTGCCTGCCTCAAGAACCGCTTAGTTATCTACTCACCAATACCAAAAATACAGTGGGTGGTCCACTCAGTTCTAACTACGGTTTTTAGACAAAGTTTTCCTACGGGTTGTGTATGCCCAAGGGCGACTTGCTAAAAACCCTTTTTCCCAGGGACACAGGGACAAACAAAAACACACAGGTTGAACAAGGACTAAACACCACACAGCAAACAATTGACTAGATAACACCAAACAAAACACCACCGCAATACATACATCTCACTTTTTCCTGTTTCATGTGAGTATGTGCTAAACTAAGTGATGTATGTATGAACAAAGTGTCTGTCTATCAAAAAGGTATGTATCTCAAGAGTGTCTATGTCCATGTGGGGTAAATCAAAAGAGTCTCTCTGGGAGAACGAACTGACTGGCTCTAAATGTGTTCAACACCAGTATAAATTATCTTTGTAGTAATGCACCCACTGTAACATCGTAAATATCTTTTTTTTGTAATCATGCTTTTTTTGGGCCTGGGCTCAAGACTGGGTCTGGGCTCAGGCCTCACCTGAGCAAGCCGGGGTTGGTCCGGGCTTGAATTTTCAGGCCCAGTGACAACTGTAGTTGCTACAGACACAACATGAAACTGTCTCAGGCTATAATGTACTATAAATTGTCTGTCATAAAAAAAATGTAACAAAAAAATATAAAAGCATTTGGTATTAGGAATAATTGTAGAAATTGGCCATAAGTAAAACATAAAAGTGAACATAAATACTTTTGATTATGATTTTGAATCTATCATTCCCTTTC
>JACXGI010006953.1:26348-39560 GCA_016801175.1 Esox masquinongy
GTGTGTGTGTGTGTGTGTGTGTGTGTGTGTGTGTGTGTGTGTGTGTGTGTGTGTGTGTGTGGCACTGGTGTAGACGGACGTAGTTCCTGGTGACAATCCTCCATGGATCAGGCCTTGCCCCAACATCACGTTAGCATTAGTGACATTGCTCCAAGGGTCAGGTTAGCATTAAATGCATTAGTTTTTGAATTAAGTAGCATTTGTGGTATTTCCCCCATGGAACGTTGTAACATTTTCCCCACCATTGCTAAGTTAGAATTAGGGGAGGGAAGGCCGATCCCTAGGGGAAACTTCACTTCACAAATTCATAGCACTAGAGTCATGAACCGAGGTTATCTGCCCCGCGTATATGTTCAGACTACAACACACCATGCGTAGTCTTGATTCCAGCCATATCTGCCACAAAGTGGTGGTTTACTGGTGCATGTAACTGACTGGTCTCTGACGTGTCTGTTGTCTTCATCCCTTCCTAGGCTTACTGGCGGTCGTGTGCAGCCCTCCTGGGCCAGGTGCTTCAAGATGCCTTTAAAGATGACTACTCCGTGGAGCTGCTGGGAATCCCAGAGCTGCCAGGTAAAGCCCCTGTGTCATCCCAACTGTTTTCAAGTAGAACTCTGAGAAACAACAAGGCGCTAGCTAACAGAGGGGATTCTGACCCTGTGGGTTGAGGTTGATTCTTGCTTTTCTGATCAACGTTACAGATAACCAGATTTAACATTTCTGTCTCTCTGCAGTAACTTCAGGAGCATTCTGCTGTGATTTTGTGCTGGATCCTCAGTTAGATTCCTGGAACCCTTCGGAGGTAAATCCGTGTGTGTGATTCTATGGAAAGTGTGTATGTGTGTTCTGCTCAGTATGTGTTTGTATATCGCTGTATGTGAAAATGATCTTGTGGTGAGTTTGTGTACATGTGGCCCTCCCAGGAGTCTATGTGCTCTCTGATGCGTGGGGCCCAGCAGCTAATCCATCAGGATCTGCCATGGGAGTCGTTGGAGGTGACGCCCTCTGTTGCTCTGGAGGTCTTCTCTCATAGCAGGTACTTAATTTTCTTTGCCCTCTGTTGTTCAGTTGTATAATTTATTTTAAGATATAACATTAATAATGCAAAGCATATATAATGCAATGGTATGATGTTTGACCGTCAGTGCTCCCTTTTGGAGGGCTGAGAAGGTAACTTCACAAATTAAAATAAGGCATGTTAATCCCCTGTGTGTGTGTTTGCATGTGCAGGTGTAAGCAAGAGGAGGTGGAGGAAAAGGCCGCAAAAAGCAAGAAAGGTACAGTGGTGCTCTACAGGTGAGATACATGAGTTGTGAATTTGCACAGACACTATGGATAGGAACAGATATGTATTCAAATTGCTTAACAAACATTAGTGTTTCAAAATGTGTGTGCCCATTTTATTTTTTGGAGGAAAATGTCTAAGCCTATTTTAACACTTAATGAGTTTTTTATGTCAAATGAAAATATCCAGGTGACCTTCTACATTTCAAATGAACCAAACATAATTTGATTTGTGGCACAGAACAGTACATTTAAGCATGTAGCTTGTGCCATATTTCCATGAGTCAGTGTTAAAAGATTAAAAACCAAGTATACTAGAACACAATTTCCTATTACTGTTCTGATGGCATTGTTTTAACGTATCTTGCATACCTTGAAGTATCAATTTCATAAAGTATTTTGTAGATAATTCTCAGTTCATAAGCTAAACAGGTCTCATTTGATTCATAGTGCATCTTATCATTTTATCTTTCAAAACCCTGATTGAATACACATCTGTTCACGCAAATTATTAACTACCTCATTGTACAAATGTTACCTCTACCTCTTATATTGTTTTTTCTATGTATAGATGCCCATAGTAGATCCTAAGCAAGACAGTTATCTGTTTCTCTGAACACGGAAATCTGGCCTGACAAAGACACTCATTTAAACCTTACAAATAATTACCCCCTTATCTCAGAACTTGTCCTGAATTTGGATGGGAGTGTGAATAGCTCTGTATTGATTAATAATGTTTGAGCTTTCTTTTATTTCTTAACACAGACAAAAACTGAGGAAAAAAAATGAAATTTAGATTTTTCTTTAAATTTTATTATACCTTATTATAAGGTATAATAAAAAGGGCAGTGACCAAGGTCTATTACAGCTGGGCCCTGCGTATACATGTTTACAGTTTAGGTACAATGATTAAAAACAACAGACAAAAACACAGAACAGACAAAACAAGACGATCACAAATAGCAGAAGAGAAAATACACTGCTTTAAACACAGGTTATTCGCTTAGAGGCCTCAGGTGTTAGTGGATATTGCACCTGGCAAGAACTGTGGGGTCCGTTAGGTATAACCCAGGGATGGGGTCTTTGCTGAAATCAATATTGATATTACTCGTTTTTACCATTATTTACTTTCCATACTGCTGTTTGGAACAGATCTGCTCCTTGAGTACTTGTTTTACTGTTCCCTTGAACCACCTATATCCTCTCTTCCTGATGGTTTCTGCTGTCAAGTCTGGTTTTACTCAATTTTTGTGTGTTTTTACGGTCTTCAACCTATGTGATATTTATTATTTTTGATGGTTCTAAACACTATTCTTTCCAGATTAACTCTTAAGTCCAAACTATTTATTTATTTCATTCATCTTTATTTATACAGTGATATCATTTATACAGGTCTCCAGGGGAGTGTGATAAGCCCTTTGTTTTTCTCGATTATGACACATGATGTAGTTGATACTTTATATTGGGAGGTCCTTGTTGCGGATGATGGAGTGATTCGGAAAGGGGAGGGCATGTTCGACATACAGTTAGGAAGGTGTAGCGTGCCATCAATGATGTTGAGCCATGGGCGCTGAGGTCGGGTTTTAAGTTTTCTGTCGACAAAACAAGGAAGAAGGTGGGGGATGATATGGAGTGGTATGGCAGAAACCAGGTGAAAGTCAGTAGTTCTTGGTTTTTTGGATAATGGTTTTACTCTCGTCTCACCTGGGTAGACATATTGCAAAAGTAGTAACTAAAAGTAAAAAAGTTGTCAATGTGATGTCAAGCATTTATGAATTGGGGAGCGAATAGGTTGGTGTTAAGGACTATCTACACTACCGTTCAAAAGTTTGGAGTCACTTAGAAATGTCCTTGTTTTCTGTGAAAACATACATGAAATTAGTTTGAATAGGAAATATAGCAAAATGAAGATTAAAAATAATGATTTTTAATTGATATAATAATTATCCTTCAAACTTTGCCAAAGAATCATTTGCAGCAGTTACGGCCTTGCAGATCTTTGGCATTCTAGTTGTAAATTTGTTGCGGTAATCTGAAGAGATTACCGCATGCTTCCTGAAACACCTCCCACAATTTGGATTGGCTTGATGGGCACTTCTTGCATACCAAACAGTCAAGCCGCTCCCACAGCAGCTCAATTGGGTTGCAATATTGTGGCTGCTGGCCACTCCACTGTAGACAGAATTCCAGCTGACTGCTTCTTCCTTGTACCTCAAGGTGTCTGTTTTTTAAACTAGACACTCTGATGTATTTGTCCTCAGTTGTGCACTGGGGCCTCCCACTCCTCTTTCTATTCTGGTTAGAGAGTTTGCGCTGTTCTGTGAAGGGAGTAGTACACAGCATTGTTCTGTGAAGCAAGTAGTACACAGTAGTGCACAGTGTCTTCTGAAGGACAGTTTTATTGCTCCTTTAATCAGCACAGAAGCTTTAACCAGTGCTAACATAATTGCAAAAGGGTTTTGTATTGATCAATTAGCCTTTTAAAATTGGAGACTTGGATTAGCAAACACAACATGCCATTGGAACACAGGACTGATGGTTGCTGATTATTGGTCTCTAAACGCCTATGAAGATCTTCCAATGAAAAATCTGCCGTTTCCAGCTACAGTAGTCATTTAACAATGTCTGCACTGTATTTCTGATCAGGTTGATGTTATTTTAATGGACAAATGTGCTTTTCTTTGGAAAACAAGGACATTTCTAAGTGACCCCAAACTTTTGAATGGTAGTGTATGTTTCCATGGTATGCTCAGTATTATATTATGGATATATACCGGTGAAAGTAAGTTTCACTGGTGAAACTGCTGATTTATGGGTTGTCAGTACAGGTCCCACTAGAGGATGCCGGGCCCCCATGCCACCCTCATGGAGTCTGTTTCTGACAGTTTGGTCAGAAACATGCACACCAGTAGCCCGCTGGAGGTCATTCTGTAGGTCTCCGGCAGTGCTCCCCCTGTTCCTCCTCACACAAAGGAGCAGATACCGGTACTGGCTTGATGCTCCTCTACGGCCCTGTCAGACTCTCCTCATGAAATGTCCCGTCTCCTGGTATCTCCTCCGTGTGCTCTTGAGGCTGTACTGTGAGACACAGCAAACCTTCTTGCGACAACATGTATGGATGTGCCATCCTGGAGGAGCTGGACTACCTGTGCAACCTGAATGGGCTGCAGGTACTGCCTCATGCTACCAGTAGTGACAAGGACACTAGCAAAACTAGAAAAGAATCAGTCAGGATGGATAAGGAGAGAGCAATTGTCTGTGGCCACCACCTGCAAAACCATTCCCCTTTTGGAGGTTGTGTTACTGTTGTCACTTTCATTTGCACCAAAACAGGTGACACTGATTCACAATTGCTTTTGCTTCCTAAGTGAACAGATTGATATCCCTAAAGTAGGGATGGGCACGGATAGTCGAATATTCAAATACCCGAAATGTATTTAGTATTCGAATACTTGTGTATTCGATGAACCCCCATTTTTTTACGTATATGTATTTTTTTGGTTGAATTAAATAGACCTGAATGTTATTTTTCTAAATACTTGTAAAATTCCAATCAAATTTTTTTACATATGACGATATACCATGGTATTTAAAAAAAGTATAAAATTCAAGTCGTTTTTATAACACGCGCTCCTTCACACGTGTTGGTTGTTTATGTTCCTCAATCAAAGCCGTAGTAGTGTGGTCGGGCCCAGTCAGTCAGAATGACGCAATATATGCTTCTTAGCCTACTGTTAGCGAGTGAATGAAAGTCAACTAATTCAAGGGAAGATGGAATATATTTACTGAATTAATGTTACCTCCGGAAAAATATTTGGCTACAAAACGCTACGTAAAGGTAAGCAGTGGAATCGAAAGGCGGTTGAGAGTGCAGAAAACGGTGAGTTAAGCAAATAGCATATAGATGGCTAGCTTAGCTAACTAGCTTCTCTATCTTCCATCCAATAATCTCAATGTTGTGTGTTGATTAATATTGTCTTCTAGTTCTGTAGTTTTGCGTGTCAACCACACGGCTTCCTCCATGCACGCAGTCGCTTTTTTTGACGGATGGTCATTGAGCCGATGTTACATGAGAACAACAACCTGTCCTTCGCGCGTTATGTAGTAGCGCTCATGTGGTATCGGTAGTTTTTAAAAACATGTATTTCGGTTAACCGAAGACTATTCGAATAACAACACATACTATTTGGATAGTAAAATATGTTCCAATCCACATCCCTACCCTAAAGTTTAATTGACTTGGTTATACAGTGATGATAACGTGTTCCCTTAATTTTTTGAGCAGTGTATTTTCTTACCGAAGTAATTGGTGTATTTCAATGTATTTTCAGCATTTTGTTTTTGGGTATCGGTATTAGAAAAAAGGTATCAATATTAGAAAAATCCCTGTCAAGGACAGTATTGACCCCACCCTTTTGCAGCTGGAGAACATGAGTGTTTTTTCCAGATTTTAGGAATAACTCCCTGAAATTGATAGATTAAATAAATGTAAAGCTCCAGAGATTATTGGAGCAGCACTAACCAATAAACCTGGATCTTCCACATCAGCCTTTGGGGTTTTCTTATTTCCTATAACTAGCAATGAATCAAGGACTTATTTTCCAGTGAACAGACTCTTTGAAAAATCTTGATTCTTAAAATCAGTGTTCCTGCATAATGTTACAAACCCTGTGGCTCTAGCAGTCTAGAGTGGATGGTACAGAGACCCGTAACATAAAACTCATGCAAAGTGGTGTAGTGTACAGGAACAGTGAGAACAAACGACAGACAACGAACGCTACCGTCAAACATAAAAAGTTTATTATAAACACACGGTAAAGGGGGTTAGGGAAAAGGGGCTGAGCTGGAAGACCCAAGAAATGAAATAATATAGTCCAAACACCCCTAAACTGAACTTGCCTGCCTCAAGAACCGCTTAGCTGACTACTAACCAATACAGAAATACAGTGGGTGGTCCGCTCAGTTCTAACTAGTGTTTTTAGACAAAGTTTTCCTACGGGTTGTGTATGCCCAAGGGCGACTTGCTAAAAAACCCTTTTCCCAGGGACACAGGGACAAACAAAAACACACAGATTGAACAAGGACTAAACAGCACACAGCAAACAATTGACTAGACAACACCACAGCAATACATACTCACATGAAACAGGACAAAGTGAGATGTATGTGCTAAACTAAGTCATGTATGCATGAATAAAGTGTATGTCTATCAAAAAGATATGTATCTCAAGAGTGTCTATGTCCATGTGGGGTAAATCAAAAGAGTCTCTCTGGGAGAACCAACTGACTGGGTTTTTAAACCAGGGATGTGTGATGCGATTGGGTAACGGAAAAAGGAACAGGTGGTGTAATTAGGAGGGGTGTCCACTGATTGGTCCACCTCAGCAGTCTGGCGATGCACTCATGACTGCCAGGTGGGAAACACCAACGAGCACAATCAGGAACATAAGGGACACCTAGGGGAAACGGCAGGAAGGGAAAAACACAAATGCAGGGTACCTGCATGCGTAACAATAATTACTTAATTTTCTTGTATTCTTCAATCATTCATTCCTTTTTACTGTTAACATTTTTATCAATAATTGGTAGAATGCACTGCTGTCTGTTCTGGCAGTGTGGTGGCAGAACTGTTCTTTAGGGTTTTTACTATTTTCCAAAATTTGGTAGGACATCTATTACAAGTAGATAGCATACTTACATAGTAGTCTGCTTTTGCTTTTCTTAAAAGTTCTATACACTACCATTCAACAGTTTGGGGTCACTTAGAAATATTCTTGTTTTTAAAAGAAAAGCAATTTTGTCCATATATGGCTGATTTTCAATGGAATATATCTACATCGTTGTACAGAGGCACGTTATATTTGTTAGCACAGGTGAAAACTGTTTTACTGATAGAAGAAGCACTTAAACTGGCCTTCTTTTGACTAGTTCAGTATCTTCAGCATCACCGTTTGTGGGTTCAGTTACAGGTTCATAGTTTGATTTTATTTTAATGGACAAAAAATTTGCTTTTCAAAAACAAGGACATTACTAAGTGACCCCAAACTTATGACCGGTAGTGTATATAGCTTTCTCAATGTCCTAAAAGTCTGCCAGTCCAAGCCAGAAGTTTTTTCTCTAGCATTTCCCCACATTATAATTCTTCCATGAATATCATCAGATATTTCAGAATTAAACAAGGGATTGATTCTTGACTCCTATCCTCATATGTGGCATGCTTATCTGAGGTGAAAACACTAGGGAATTTCTGGATTCATTCATTTGTTATACTGTACATCCAATATAACTTCTGAATACTTGCAACTTCGCAATTCTCTACTTCAAGACAGACGTCAACCTGTCCATAGCAAAGGAATTCAAATAACTACAGTACTGTGCAAAAGTGCAGTACTTAGGCACCTGCAAGTCGAACTTAAGTAATGTTTTTGTATAGTGTTTGTTTGTAAAAACAAATAATATATATTATATTCTAATATCTAACTATTTTTTATTTAACCTATATTTAACCAGGAAAGGACTTGTGATTACAAATCTCTTACAGTGTCCTGGCCAAGACTGGCATCAACAAACAAAAAACAAATGTAAAACACACAATACAAACATAGGCAAATCAAAATACAGAAACCTTACCATCCAGCACCAATAAATAACCAAATGAATACAGCAACAATTAAAAAAGATGCACAATTTTAAAATCACTGACAACTAGCTAGGCCCTCCTCTGAAATTTTCAATTTGTCTTTAAAAACACCCAGTGCTACAATCTCCTGCATTTTTATGTCAGATTGGAGACCATTCCATGCAGTAGTAGCAGCAATCCTAGAAGCTTTTCTGCCTATTTCTGTCTGAGACAGTGTGAACTGACACTAATTAGACATCCTGTGAACGTAAGCAGTAGTGTTTAGAAATTTTTTTTTGCTGTTAAGTTCACAAAGGTAGGATGGTGTCAAACCCAGAATAGCTTTGTAAATTAAAAAGTACTAATGCGACAGCTTATGTGTCAACAATGAGGGCCAGCCAACTCTATTGTACAGAACACAGTGATGAGTGAGCGCTCTACAATTGGTAATGAACCTTAAAGCACCATGGAAAAAAGTGTCCAGAGCATGTAGATGACAACCTCAATCTAAAACAGGCATAAATACTGAATACAAGCTGTAACTGAGAGAGCCTGAATCAAGACAAAATTATTTATTTATTATTAGCATGGACATTCTCCTCCACAGCATCACCATCCAGCCAGAGCATCAGTTCATCTACTAGGTCGTCATCAAACTATATAAAGGTTAAAAAATTATGAATTACAGAATTTGTTTTAAATGGTTAATGACCTTGAAAAATACAAGAATGTGTTTGTATTGAAGGTCTCACCATACGAAAAAAAACGACTAAAAAAAGAATACATAGAAAAAGACGAGGTCCATTCAGTGAGGGGTGATTAGCGCCTGGGTACCATTTGGGTACTAACGCTGTAAAAAACAGGTAAATAGTCTCTAAATAGTTTTCTGTTTGTCAGTTTAGAATTCTGACAACGGAACAATGTAATATATGCCTATTTTGGAAAAGTCATGGAAGGAGGAGGGTGTAGCTTTCAAAATGGTAGTTTTATTTTAATTACAAACTCAAATGCCAATTGGCGTAGGCATTTGGTGGTTCTAGTGTTAAGACCCGCTGTAATTGTACTGTTTTTTTTGTTTTGTTTTTTCTAAAACCAGCCTGATAAACTGATAAGACCTCATTTGCATGTAAAAAAATCTCAGTTGCTTTTCGCTAAAACAGTGTTTGGAAATAGGTCTAATTATTTAACAATGTGGCATCTCCTCTTTTTGTGAGGGAAGCACAAAGCCAGATTCCGAAATTAATGGAATTTTGTTTGATCTCAACGAAAGATTAAAAACATAAGATGGTGCAATAAAATCAGCAGCTAGCTTTAAAAAGAATGGATCTGAATTTTCAGGACCAGCTGATTCCTTTGTATTCAAAGATTTGAGGGCTTTATGTACCTCTGAGTAATCTGTTTAAAACCAAACAACTGATTGATCTGATGACCATCAGTAACAGCATTTTCAAGCATTGGTCAGCTATGGTTTAGAGATTGAAATAAAAAACAGTAGCAAAATACTCATTAAATTAATCAAGCATATAAACTTTGTCAGAGGTCTTCAGTGAGTCTTTGTCAATGTATGGAAGAAGGTCTGAAGCATTTTTATGACCGAAAGATTTAATGTTTTACAAAAAAATTAAAATTTCAACTCATGTGCCTAAGACTATTGCACAGTACTGTATTTATGCTTACACAGAGCCTTTGCCCCATGTAGCAGAAGTTCTTAATCCCACAACATGTTCTACTCTGTGACCTTATGTCTAAGACAGTGTTTTGAGGTTCTTTACACACAGGCATTTCTAACTGACCATTGCCCTCAAACGTGTTAATTCAATTTCCTAATCAATTTAAAGGTGCCCTATGCAACTTAATGCCACCTATCGGCAGTGAGTTGTATATCGGTTCTAAAACTCCATTAGGATCTGACATTGTCATTATCTATGAGCATACTGACCTGTTTGAAGCAGTCACTTCCAATCGTCGATGCTGGAACAATTAACACAGACTTTCATTTCAAATGAGGTTAGAGTTGATGGGCCCTTTCCATAACTACGGAACTCAGAATAAACAAAGTAAACAGCTAAACCAATCAAAACATCTGGGCTATCTATTGCGTTAAATGCATTGCCATAATTCAGAGACTCGTTGATGGCTATCTAGCGAACATGAAACCATAATCGTGCTAGCTAGCGCTAGCTGGAACAATAATATGTGCACTTCGACCAGTATGCACAAGCCTAAATCTAGTTAAAAGGCAATATAATTGCTTATTCCGAGCAATATTTGCTTATGCATAAGGTTTAGTCAAACAACCCACAAAGCATGTTTTTTTTTTACATTTTGCAGAGAACCCCAGGTTGTAACAATATTTTCCAACAAGAAATGGAATCAAGGAGTGTCTGCTCGGACACAACTTAGCTCGTTAGCTTATTGTCTCAACCAAAGACTTTGGAAAAACCTTCCTAAAATGTATCTGCGCTTATACAAATAGAATAAACAAGAACATCTAACGATTTGCTACGTAGTACAATTGTTTCTCCGTCATCATCAATCTAGTTTACACATAGATTTCTTGGACTATCTAGCCAACTAGCTAAATGAGGCAATGTAACTACTCTGCATCACTGTTCACACAAACTTCAGCTCTCCATCAAATGTAAAATGTATTTGTCTTATGCTTGCGTTGCTTCCGTATATTTTCGTTTCTGGAGCGTTCAGTGTAGGCTACATGAACCCAAACACAGCTTGTCATTGGCCTTCATCTCACACATCTTCTAGGAAGTACACACCTACAAACATCCCGGCGTTTTACGTTTTACTTGCAACTGATGGTATGTAAGGGTTATCGGATATTTTAAATGTTTAATGCTGCATAAGGCACCTTTTAAGATGTCACATTTCCTAATTATCTTGTTCCTCTTTAAACTGTGATTTACCCAATTTTCACAGATCAGATTCTTCTCGTATAATTTTACTAGCCCACTAATATTTGACCATATCACACAGTTCCCACCTGCTTATTACCACTCTCAACACTGTTTACTTTCTAAAATCTCTCATGCCAACATTCAACATACCATCAGACTCCCTCATTTTCTCTCTATTCTCAAAAATACCTAATGATAAACTTCTGACATACCACCTTTTGCAATATTAATTTTCCACACTGCTCCTATATTAACCATTGTTAGACTTTCAATGGTCAATTAATGAATTCAGTACACTTATTACAGATTTGTATACCTTGTTCCGGATCTATATATAGGCAGTCCTTAGCCTTATTTTAGGGTGTCCTTAGCCTTTTAGGCAGTACTGCTATTACCATTGTATACCCTTTTCCAAATTAAGGCCTCAGATATCAATTCAGATAATCAGTACAACTCCATTTATAGATATTGGTTCTTATTTCACAGTGTTACATTTCTATTTTAGATTTATAGACCTTTACTAATGTTGTGGAACTTTTTGATTCAGTGGTAATTTAACAAGGTCTTTTTACAATTAGGGGCACCTCCTATACTTACACAAAAATAAATATTGGTTCATTTACACACACAAATACAAAATAGACCTACTTGTTCAACTTTCTAAAAAAACAGATTCTATCAATATTTTAACCCCAAAATCTGGATCATTCTTGCCATCAGTGGATGGCCCCTCCGCTCCACTGGGAACTAGACCACTGTCAAACCTAGGTTGTTGTTTTTTTCCCTCATCTCTGGCTGGCCGTGTTTGCCATTCCTTCTCCCAGCAGTGCACAGAGGTTTCCGTTCAAAAGGCAGATGAAACTGAATGGTTTTAGATATTCATACAAAAAATAATATAAGACAAAAATAACCCAAGTAAACACAAAATTCAGTGTTTATATTATAATTGGATTTTTTGAAGGACTGACGTTATCCAACACGAACTGGCCCTTTATGAAAAAGTGAAAACCTCCCTTAGTTACTCAACCAACCCATTAACCAAATTCAATTGCCAATTAATCTTCCAAGGGTGCAGCGATGACTCATCCAGGAAGTCACAAAAACACCCAGGGCAACATCTAAGGAACAGCAGGCCTCTCTAGCCTCAGCCAAGGTCAGCGTTCATGATTCGACAATAAGAAGACTCTGGGCAAAAATAGAATTCATGGGAGAATTGGAAGGTGGAACTTTTGGAAGACGCAGGACCCATTATGTCTGGCGTGAAGCAAACACAGCATTGCACAATAAGATCATCTCAACAGTCAAATATGGTGGTCGTTTGATGGTGTCGGGATGCTTTGCTGCTTCAAGACCTAGAAGACTTGCCATCATTGAAGGAACCATGAATTCTGCTCTCTACCAGAAAATTCTGAAGGAGAGTGTCGTCTTCAGTCCGTGATCTGAAGCTGAAGCATAATTGGGTTATGCAGCAAGACAATGATCCTAAACACGAGTCAGTTCACCTCAGAATGGTTCAAAATAAATAAAATTTATGTTTTGAAGTAGCCTAGTCAAAACCCTGACTTGAACCCCATCAAGATGCTGTGGCAGGACCATAAACGAGCAATTCATGCTCAAAGCCTCTTACATTTGAAGTCAGATTTTTACAAACAACTTAACAAAATACATTTAAACTGTTGTTCACAATTCCTGACATTTAATCCTAGTAAAAATTCCCTGTTTTAGGTCAGTTAGGATCACCACTTTATTTTAAGAATGTGAAATGTCAGAATAGTAGTAGAGAGAATGATTGATTGATTTCAGCTTTTATGTCTTTCATCACATTCCCAGTGGGTCAGAAGGGTCAGAAGTTTACATACATATTGGTAGCATTGCCTTTAAATTGTTTAATTTGGGTCCAACATTTCGGGTAGCCTTCCACAAACTTTGCACAACAAGTTGGGTGAATTTTGGCCCATTGCTCCTGGCAGTACTGGTTTAACGGCATCAGGTTTGTAGGCCTCCTTGCTCACATATGCCTTCTCAGTTCTGCCCAGACATTTTCCCCACAGAGGACATTTTTCAAAGAAGTACAATTGTTGTCCCCATGTGCAATTGCAAACTGTAGTTTTGCTTTTTTATGGCAGTTTTGGAGAAGTGGCTTCTTCCTTGCTGAGCTGCCTTTCAGATGATGTCGATATAGGACTCGTTTTACTGTGGACATACAGGTGCTGGTCATATAATTAGAATATCATCAAAAAGTTGATTTATTTCAGTAATTCCATTCAAAAAGTGAAACTTGGATATTATATTCATTCATTACACACAGACTGATATATTTCAAATGTTTATTTCATTTAATTGTGATGATTAAAACTGACAACTAATGAAAATCCCAAATTCAGTATCTCCGAAAAT
>JACXGI010006954.1:0-30817 GCA_016801175.1 Esox masquinongy
TGCAAGGTGTCAATGGTCGTCTTTTGGACAGCTGTCAAGTCAGCAGTCTTCCCCATGATTGTGTAGCCTACAGAACTAGACTGAGAGACCATTTAAAGGCCTTTGCAGGTGTTTTGAGTTAATTAGCTGATTAGAGTGTGGCACCAGGTGTCTTCAATATTGAACCTTTTCACAATATTCTAATTTTCTGAGATACAGATTTTGGGGTTTTCATTAGTTGTCAGTTATAATCATCAAAATTAAAAGGAATGAACACTTGAAATATATCAGTCTGTGTGGAATGAATGTATACATTATACAAGTTTCACTTTTTGAATGGAATTACTGAAATAAATCAACTTTTTGATGATATTCTAATTATATGACCAGCACCTGTATGTAACCTTAAGAACATTTGTGACAGAATTCGGGAAACTGGGCTTATGTCGCATGTCACTACTTTTCAGGAGAGCCGTTGGTAAGAAGAAAAACATGTTTGGGACATTTTGTCATTTTTGCAGAAATGCCTTCTTGAAGATGTGAACTTTAATGTGACTTAATAACAAACTAGTATGCGAAGTGTAAATGCGAATGAAATTTAAAACTAAAACCCTTGTTTAACCTACGGAAAATACAGGACTTTTCCTTCCATTGGCTGGGACAATAAAGGGGCTGGACATGCTGACATACTGAGTTCTAATTGGTCTATCATGTAAACAGCTTTTGTCATAACACAACTGCTTGGTCAACAAATCATTGTGATCCCGGGATTTTTAAAAATGGACAACTGCGATCCCATTGCTACAACTGTGAATCACATCGCTGCCCTGAATTTTGCTGGTCTTATCAATGAAGTTGTGAGATACTACTTTCTGGAGTACAATGATGCCATGACTCAAAAAATGAATCGGACGACAATGAGGAAATCCCAGACTTTGATACTGTTCAAAACTTTCAGGCAAAATTGAGGCATTTCATTGCAGTGCCAATGGTGGAAAGAAAACGCTAGCTCCTCTTGTATAAAACTGTCTACGGATTACATTTACAAGAAAAGGACAATCATGGCAGTTATGATAGCGACAGTGAAAAATGCATAGATTATTGGAGTATTGAACGCCTTGTGTGTGAACGGTAGCGAAAAGACGCATTGTAAACATCGTCAACAGACTAAACGCAAACAACAAAGGACTTTGTATGTAATCAGAGGATATATAATTATTTCAGTCTGCCGCGAAACATTCCTACATGTATACGGGTAATTGTAACATTTGCTAAATAGCTACAAATATTTCCCTTTCAAAAAGTTGTCCAAGTCATTTGTACTGCTAGTTATCTAGCTATAGCTACTGACGTTACTGTTAACGTCAGCTAACTAGGTAATAACATTAACTTACCAGCTAGCTAACATTTCCTGGTTTCTAGCTTGTGTGTGATTATGCTTAACTATTATGTTTGCGCAGTAAATGATGTTAATGTTTACGTTAGCTAGCTAGGTAACAACACTGACTTACCAGCTAGATAACATTCCTGGTTTCTAGCTTGTGTGTGATTATGCTTAGCTATTAAGTTTGCATAGTCTTCACAAAAGTGAACAAGTCACTGGGCGTGATAATAAGCTATCTGATTGACTGGTCATTCATCCAGGTGTGTGTGATTATGCCTAATCTATAACCCTATAATGGCTCAGTGGCTGTCCACCTGCACTCAAACTAACTGCACTTACATTGCTGCTACTGTTTTTAATGAATCCTGCTGCTAATCTACATTACTTTTCACTGTACTGTTTATACGTGATGTATCAAGTCCATGTGAAGAAAACATTAATTTTATTTGGTTTGATATAGTATGTGTTTATTAGAGACCAACCAGACCAGTTTAGCACAAGGCCAGAGTGTCCCCATTTGAATACTTAAATAGCTGGGTGAGGTTAAGGCCTAAGAGGGTGTGAACTACGCTGAATGGGCGTAAACAAAGACCAGCTCTCAGGAAAGTGTGAATCTTTCAAGCCTCTTTTCTAAGTATAGCAGATTATCAACTTTTAAATCAGCTGTCTCATAACTTTATCAAACAGTATTGTTTTATATACCATTTCAAAGCTCTGAATCTGGACCTTTATAAAATTCAATAAAAAGCAAAACTCAAATTTTGCCATAAGCCCAGTCTCCCTAATTCTTTCACATTTGTAAAAAAGTAGAACGTAACTGCAAAGTGACAAAAATACAGCTTTATTACATGTACATGAGGCCGCTGCTATCATCTTATTACCTACTTTGGCTGTTTTACTGCTGTGTGGAGTGCTTTTTGCTTTGGGCAAGAGAGGGGCTATACAAATAAAGGTTTTATTATTTGCCTCCACTCATGCGTTACGTGCAGAACCACATGTTCTTGTAAATGTGTTGTCAATACGGATAAGACTATAGTAAAGCTGGGTTTCATAAGAATTGACATACAAGTAATTATGGAGCCAAGTAGCTACAATCCCCACGTAGCCAGATACATTTAATTATTTTAAACATGGACATCGTTTATTCTATGAAACTAACATTGTAGTTAAGTTATTGAACGTCAGCTAACGTTGGCCTGCTGTTTGGTACTGCTGCTTTGTATATTAGTAGGCTGGACAATAGAACGCATAAAAATTCACCCTAGCCTCAAAAACAGCAAAAGAACGCTGGCTGAGCTGGAAAGCTAGCGCGTGCCCATAGCAAGTGAATTGAAAGAAACCTTCATTGAGCCTCTTCTGACCTGAATGAAGCTTAATATTCCATTGTCTCAAAATGGCACTAAAACAGGTCTCCTCTTTTATTTTACTACTATAACCTCATTTCATGACGAAACTGAAAAATAACAACTGGTATAGGAAGTAAACATCTGGTCCTATATGATATTAATTGCGCTTGAACCCGCGTTACGTGGAAGTATGTAAAAAATTGCTTTTCCTGACAATTTCTAGTCTAGCGTTTGAAGTCACTGAATGGCGCTACCAAGCCATATTTTATTAAAAAGAGGAGATTCTCCTGATTAAAATGATGCCCCACTTGACGAAATTGAAAAATATACATTTTGAGATAATTGCCTCAGTACACCAGCATGTCTCTCCATTGGAAAACAATGGGCGGAGCTCGGAGTTCTGAAGAAAAAAAGTTTTTGGGGATTTGCATTTGATGACAGTGAATGGCACAGCCCAGTCATATCTTATTTTAAAGGGGAGGTCCTGTTGGTTAAAATGGTGTCCGACATTTAAAAATCTGAAAATATACATTTTGAGATATTTGCCTCTGAAGACCGGCATCTCTCTCCCAGCCATAGGAAACCAATGGGTGGAGCTTAGAGTTACATAGGGGAAACGTTTTCGTGACTAGTGTGTTATGGCAGCAAAACCCGCTGACCTGTCTTGTCTTATTTAAAAGGGAAGGTACTCCTGATTAAAATGGTGCCCAACTTTAATCTGAAAATATCTGAAAATATATATCAATATGAAAATATATATTTGAGAGATCTGAATGCAATACAGTGTTGTCCGCTTGTATAGCATTTTTCCATAGGGAAACATAGGCGGGTTCAGCGTTCGGAAAGTAAAGTGTATTTCTGAAATGGTGAAGGCTAATGTTAGACGTCATAGGACAATTCTGATTAGCAGTTTAGTAAGGATGTCCGTAAACTTAGTGAAATTGTAGAAAACTTTTCAAAATGAAGGTACTATATACTTCCAAGAGATGGCAGCATGAGGACGACGAATGAAAATCCTCAGGTTTTTTCCTATCCGATTAGAGAAAAACCTGTGCAGATGAGGATCAATTTATGAGGCAATTTTTGTAACGTGTCATGTTTTCTGTTGGTGTATTACAAATAGACCCTTGTGAGGCTGGGTAGCTGCGAAAAGGGAGCATAAGAAGGACATTGCTGCGTAGCATTTTCACTCACTTCCACATAACCACTCCACCCTCAAATACTCCCACCGGCGCGCTCTTTACTGTACCTTTCAATATTAGTCTACAAATGAGTTTTTCAGTGAAAAGTGCGTTGCGCCACCCCTGTCCCACGCCCCTCTTACCATTTCTCCCACGGTTGAGAGGAAAGTCTATGCAAAACAATATGGAGAGGTTGATTTTGTTTAACTAGCCTTAAGCGGCCAACGGTAGTAGTAGTAGCTGATTTTCTCATGCCAATTTCTCATGCCAAAATATTTGCCGTTAACAACAAGCAGCCCTGCAGAGTTATTCATTTAAATTTAATATTTTTCTATAGCTAAAAGACGTTTCAGAATGTCAATATTCTTGCTAAAATTGCGCCCTAATCCCCTCCCTAAAAGCAACATTAAGCAATACCACCATCACAACAGGTCCATCACACCCAGTCAGTATATATAATTGCTAATACATCTTAATGTTAAATGCCATTAAATGTCGTATCACTGTGTAGCGGATTGCCATTATTATCGTATTACTGTGTAGCCTATTGAGCTCACTTGCTCCTCTCAATCACCATTGGTGGGTATTACATATGAAGGTAAAACAGCGACATAGGTTTTTTAGTTGTAAAAATGATTGCACACTTGTAAATAAATATTTGCAAACTTGGAATTACTTTTGTAATTGTAAAAACCAGAGGCGTCGCCAGGATCACAATACATTCGGGTCGTAGCCCACCCCCTGCCCTGCCAGGGACAGAAAGTACAGGGTTTTGAATGTACACGTGGAAAATTTCGATGTGCACGCTAGCGGCCTACACGTCTACATTGTCATCATGCGCGATCGGAATTATAGATGAATAGATCAGGGGATATTATTTTTTTTATATAATTTTTTTTGACAGAGATCCGGGGCTATTCATAAAAAACCCAGGGCTATAGACCCAGACGCCCAGGCCTAACGATGCCACTGGTTTTGCAAACTTTAAAAAAATATTTGCAAACGTATAATTACTTTTGTAGTTGTATAAAGATGCGCATAATTGTTACTAACTTGATATTTGGAATCATGCAACTTGTTAATAACACTTGCCAATGTAAAATACGGACGCTCAGTTTTGTCACTAACATTTCACTAGAACTGTGACAAAATGATTTTTATTTGTAAATCACAGTCTGCGTTAGTACGGTTCACAGCGTTTGCAAACGGAGATAGCTTTTTCTGACCAATGAACTGAATGCATCGTGAACGCAACACGTTTTCACCTTCTAACAAAAAAACAGGGCTATGCACAGTCGGCTTCTCGTAGCCTAGGTCTACCTCAGTTTTTATAGGATAACGAACCTTTTAGATGAATTTTACACCTAGCTAAATCAATGCACAAAGTTTTACTGGAGTCTAATAGCTAAATTACTCAAATATATATATAGCAACTAGCAAGGAACTTACATGGCTCTACCGTTTTGCCTTTGAAATGGATATGTATTTACCACGGGAATAATAGAAATTCACTTAGCATGATTAATATTTTGTATTAGACTAGTTTGGGCGTATACATGCCAGTTTAATATGGTTCACATCATAACATGTATTTTTGTTTATCATTTAATGTGTTTGCATTTGTTCAACACATTTGTTTAATCTGCTAGGGCTGTCACCACTGTTTGGCAAAAGGTTAAGACTTCATTTGATCCCTCTTTTATACTTTCTACTCCAGAGAACAGGGTACCGTTTCAGTAGATAACTTGCCAATGTCAATTCCAAGCTAATTACTATTTTCCTTTGTAGTAATTTAGCCCGTTATTATTCCTATAGCGTTTATATTGTTTTCATTCAGAACAGTTTTTCGTACTTTTCAAATGCATTTGTCACATTGAACGAACTGATAAAAGGTTTGGTGTAGTATCAAAAACTGAGGTACGAGCGGGTAGGAGAAGCCGACCATGTCGAGACCTCTTTTCCTCCTCTGCAATGCATCACTACCGAGTTTAAACACTGGTGTAAAAGGTGAAAGGGTGACAGCCTCATTTCATTGGTCAGAAAAGCTATGCCGTGCCAATCAGAGTCCTAATGGGTATCTCCGCCTTCAAACGCTGTGAAACGTACTGCCGCAGACTCTGATTTACAAAAAAAATCATTTTGTCACAGTTCTAGCGACATTTTTGTGACAAAACTCTGAGCATCAGTATTTTACATTGGCAAGTGTTATTAATGAGTAGCATGATTCCAAATATCAAGTTAGTTACAATTATGAACATTTTTATACAACTACAAAACAAATTTTGTGCCACAGCGCTAATTTTGTGCCACAGCGCACAACTACAAAACTTTCTTGGTGCCACAGCGCTCAATAGAAATGATAGGAAGAGCCAGGGTGAAAAAAGCCCCAAAATTAGGCCGGTTTTCTGGCTATTTCTTTTAAACTACAGCAAGCAGCTTGAATATAAGGTAAAATTATGAAACTGGCCTCCATGACAAACACAGCAATATAAGTTTCATCCGGAAAAAGCGTTGTTAAATTTTTCATCTGTCCTGCCTAATATTAGCAACTTTCTGCGACAGTACCAGATATTTTACAATAAGGTTAGGTTGCATTAACTACCTAGCGTTAGTTAATGCTTTTCTAACGTTACTAACCACAGTACAATTTTTAACTTCACTAGCGTCCTAGTGAAAACACTACTGTTTCCACATCCACTTCCCCAACTAGCGTTAACAGGCAGAGTAATGCTAAACTGTATAGCAAAGCTAACTAACCAGCTAACGCATGATAATATCACTGTAACTGTTTGCAAATAGGTTCCTTACCTTAGTAGAATGTGTCAATTTGAACAGAGATGTTGAAACCAAATCCATATGAGCAGTTTGTTTGGGCACAGAATGTAGCTAGCTACCTGCTTCATCTGTCGACACTGGTCTCCCACACTTCAAAAGGGACAGCTTGTGCAAAGGATTGTGGTCATTGTTGTCTTAATCCTTACATTGTGGTTTGAATAGGGAGAATCTGCCTATTAAGAAACTACATTTCCCTTCTCTCTGGTGAGAAATGAAAACATTTTTGAGAGAAGTGATGCACCAGAAGGTATGCGTCAATACCAAACGTTTTAATGTAATTAAACGTAAATGAAGCATACGTGACTAAATATCAGAATTCCTTCATAACCAGCTTTCCATTACATCTCACTGAAATAAATTATTCCATATTTTGGACTATATCTGATTGATGTTAACTACTTCAAACGTCTACTTCTCTAGAACCACTTGCCTAAATGGAACCAGCTGCAGTATATATCCTCGTATATATCCTATGTACCCATATTTTTAAACATAAGTCTTAACAGGATTCTATCTCAAACAGTATGGCTGCTATCAGACATAAACCTTCCTTGAATGTTTTTTTCCGGTCCATCTGTGCCACCATTAGGCCCAAATGAATCATGCTTTACTGCTTAGCTGGATTCATGTCCCTCAGCATGTGTGCGATATATCATCACTCTGAGTCAAACGGATCAAGAGATATCAACCATTATAAACATCTGTGTTTTATAGCGCCCCCGTATGGTCGAGCTGAAAGTGCCTGCATATCTTGATTGTTGAGATTGTTTTGAACGTGTACCAATGCAATTATACCACCACAATTGCGATATGAATATCCGTGTCTTATTCATATGCATTTATGTACCAGGCCACGCCCATGCTAATGTTTATTGGTCAATGGTGGCCATGTTTCTCAACTAAATTGTCTGGCTTGACTTTCGTTGAGAGAGCTTGGTCCATAGATGCCAAATATTCAAATACATGAAGATTGGTCATTTGGTATGATAGAAGTAGCGTTTTAAGTGATTTTCACAAAATCCAAAATTGCGGAAAATCCAATATGGCGGATTTTATGAGTCCCATTGGCAAAATTGTTCCTTGTGAGGAGATGACCTATGTACCAGCTTTCAAAACTCTAGTTTACATGGGGTGGGTGTGGTGACCTTCCAAATTTGGCAAATATGGAGGCATGTCACAGCGCCACCATGAGGCCAATTTGCATTGGCCTTGCATCAGAAGTTGTGGGCATTGGGCTTATACTACCATGTAAATTGTGGACCCATTGCAACCTTTTATCTCACAGGAATTTGCATTTTTCACAGAAAATGGCAGAATAATAATAATAATAATGAACGCCAAGAAACACAATAGGGCTTCAACGCCTTTGCTTGCTGAAGCCCTAATCATAATAATAATAATAATAATAATGAACGCCAAGAAACACAATAGGGCTTCAGTGCCTTTGCTTGCTGAAGCCCTAACAATAACGCTAACAAAAACAATAGGGTTTCAGCAGTTCACTGGTGAAACCCTATTGTTTTTGTTAGCGTTATTTTTCACAGAAAATGGCAGAATAATAATAATAATAATGAACGCCAAGAAACACAATAGGGCTTCAGCACCTTTGCTTGCTGAAGCCCTAATAATGAACCGGAACAAACCCAATAGGGTTTTACCAGTGAACTGCTGAAAGCCTAATAATAATAATGAACCGGAACAAACACAATAGGGTTAAAAATGAGTTCCAAGTGACTACCTCATGAAGCTTGTTGAGAGAACATTTAAACAAATGTATTTGAGCTGCTTAACACTTTTTTTGGTTACTACATGATTCCATGTGTTATTTCATAGTTTTGATATCTCCACTATTATAATACGATGTGGAAATTATAAAATATAAAGAAAAAAACTTGAATGAGTAAATGTGGACACTAAACTGTTGTTCTTTCAGTGAATGTGGAAACACTGCCATACAAAGGAAGTGGGAGCATCAGCAATGCATATCGACTATTGAAATGTTATCATGCAATCATCAAGAATACTAACTCACATCGTACTGAGCCACCCACTCTGCAATTTCTCTGTCATAAACTCCAGGGCCATCAACCAAGGCCACGTCCTAGACTCTTTATTGTTATGTGGCGTCTTCTGTCTCAGCTCATACAGTATGTGTAGAACAATGCGTTGTTGTAAATATGCTGTCAATACGGATGAGAAGTATTGTAATATCAGACAGTTGTAATGATAGGTTTCCTATGAATTGACATACATATTATTATTAGGGGATAAATAGCTAGTTAGCTAGTTAGATAGATAACTACCACAGTTCAAATAACACTGCTCAAATTAAGGCAACACTTAAATCACACATCGGGTCTCGATGAACTAAATATATTAAGTATATTTAAATATATACAGCTTTGGAAAAAAATAATAGACCACTGAACTTTTTTCTATCCTTTCCAAAAAAATCGATAAGGAAGGATTTGAGTGAGGAACAGAAGGGTTAAAATTAAGAGACCACTGCAAATTGAACGCTTCTGTTCCTCACTCAAAACTTTCCTTTTCAACTTGTTTTGAAAAGAAAAAGGTGCAGTGGTCTCTTAATTTTTTCCGGAGCTGTATATTAAAAATCAAAATTTTTACTGTACATTGTGTAATTCGTTGAGAACAAAACAACGGTCTATAGAAACCAAAATCACCAACTAATTCAAACCAAGGGCTGGATTCAAACTCACACAGAAAATCAAAGTAAACAATTGAAATCACAGGCTGTTCCAACTTGCGTGAATTTCATCACGGCAACTCATTATGCGACTCGGTAGTGTGTATGGCCCCCACGTACCTGTATGCACTCCCATACCTGCCGTGTCATCTGGGCATGCTCCTGATGACTCAGCAGATGGAGTCCTGGGGGATCTTATCCCAGATCAGGATCAGGGCATCAGTGAGCTCCTGGACAGTCTGTGGCGCTACTTGGTGGCGTCGGATGCACGATACATAGCGTCCCAGAGGTTCTCAATTGGATACAGGTCTGGGGAACGTGAGGGCCAGTCAATGGCATCAATGCCTTTGTAATCCAGGAACTGCTTACACACTCTGGCCGCATGAGGCCGGGTATTGACCTGCACCAGGAGGAACCCAGAGCCCACTGCACCAGTGTAAGGTCTGAGGATTTCATCCCAGTACATAACAGTAGTCAAGGTACAATTGGCTAGCATGTGGAAGTCTATGTGACCCTCCAAGGATATGCCTCCCCAGACCATCACTGACCCATCGCCAATCTTACAGTTTGGTCAGAAACATGCACACCAGTAGCCCGCTGGAGGTCATTTTGTAGGGCTCTGGCGGTGCTCCTCCTGTTCCTCCTTGCACAAAGGATATCAGTCCTGCTTCTGGGTTGATGTCCTTCTATGGCCCAGTCCATCTCTCCTTGTGTAACTGCCTGTCTCCTGGTGTCTCCTCCCTGCTCTTGTCGCTGTACTGGGAGACACAGCAAACCTTCCTGCGTGGCATGTCTGAATGTGCCATCCTGGAGGAGCTGGACTCCCTGTGCAACCTGAATGGGCTGCAGATACCACCTCATGCTACCAGTAGTGACAAGGACACTAGCGAAACACAAAACTAGAGAAGAATCCGTCAGCAAGGTTAAGAAGAGGGCCATTGTCTGTAGCCACCACCTGCAAATCCATTCCCTTTTTGGGGGTTGTCTTGCTGTTGCCTGTTGTCACTTTCATTGTGCACCTGTTGTCACTTTCATTTGCACCAAAACAGGTGACATTGTTTCACAATTGCTTATGCGTCTTAACTGGACAGATTGATATCCGTGAAGTTTAATTGACTGCATGTTATACTGTGATGATTACGCATTCCCTTAATTTTTTGAGCAGTTTACATGGATATTTACATGGATTTTCTTGTATTCATTTTTCTATCAAACATAATAAACAGCTTACCCATCATTAGGGTAAAGTTAGCTAGCGTCAGCTTAGTAAAAACGTTCCGCTACCGGAGTTTTTACAAACAGTAATGTTATCTCATGTTAGCTATCCAATGTTAGCCAACGTTTATTAGCGTTACTAGCTACACTTTTTAGCCATATCTATGCTTCAGCTAATACAATGTTAACTAACGGCAAATAACGTTAGCTAAGGCAGGGTCGTGCTAAGCTGTGTAGTGACGTCAGTAATGTTAACTAACTTGGAGTTGTTGCTATAAAGAGTAGTAAAGTTAGATAGCGTTAGCCAATGGTAACTAACTAGCAAACGCAAAGTTACATCCCTGTACAGTTTATAAATAATTTACCTACCTTAGTAGAATGTGTCCATTTGAACTGTAATAGTGAACCAGATCCTGGTAAGAAATGGCGTTGAGCTTGCTAGCTAACTCAGTGACAGCTGAATGACAACGTTGTCTTCTTTGTCAGAGAAGTCAGACTAGTTCCACACTCCCAAACAGTGGCCAAAATTATGACACCTTGGTTTCCTAATTCCATTGACTTTGAATGGGAATTCGTTTAGCTTGTTAAACCAAATAATCCTTGGCTCTAACGTGATAAAGAAAATAGCAGACAATGAGTGTCTCAGACACCTCATGTACTGACTAACATCTCCAGAATATTTCATGTCTGAGTTATAAGGCTGATTTTTGATGAATTTCCTAACATCGGTGAAGTTTATAGTGCCACCATGAGGGGTAGCTGTGTGTACCTTTGAGGGTTCATTCCTGGCTTAGGTGATTACCAGTATAGCAAGCTGCAGAGCTCTGGGATATTCCATTTGGGATTTACAGCCTTATACAGTTAGAGCCACACCTATGTCAAATTCAATTGCTGATTGCAGCCATTCATCAATGCACAACTAATGGGTTCCAATGGCAAATATGTTACTTGTGAGGAAAAAGGACTTATCCACCATTTTTCTCTCTGTGTCAAACAGAGTGGCGTGAGCTAGCAGAGTTGTCTGGTTCAACATCGCCCCCTTGTGATCAATCGGAAAAAATGCTTCAACACCGTATGTCCTGTCAAGGTTCTGAACATGTGAACCTAGTTTGACTATAATACGATTAATGGGTTCTCAATAATATGCTTATATGTACAAAACCATGCCCCCTTGAAGGTTAATTGGTCCAGAGCGACTACTTTTTTTCACATACAGGTTCTGCTTATACATCTTGTACAGACCTTGGTCTAAGCTATGGAGCGCATGAAGGCCCTGGCACTAAGTCTCAAAGGCCTACCACACACGTGTAAAAGGACCACCTAGAGGGAGCCCAAGTGGCCTGAGTCACATCATAGAAGTTCAGGAGGAGGCCCCTGTCTGAGAAATAAGCTGCTCCCAGCCGAAATAATGGACTCACTCTCAGATCTGAGGCAACCAATTGCTGGGTAGGGACCGGAATGGGCGTTCCAGACACCGGAAGCACAAACCAGGGCCAGGCGTCACCTGAGAACAATGGACGCAAAAGAGCCAGACACAGACATCACACTTCCAGGCCCTGAGATGCCGGGAATGGAAGCCAAACCAGCACCAAGGGGTAGCCGCGGTCCGAGAGAAGCCCACATAGGAACAAGACCCACGGGTCCAACCCTCAGGGCTGTGGCCACAGAATTTGACCATAGGCACTAGACGCTAAGTCCGGCCAAATTGGCAAACACAAATGTGGACCGTTCAGCAGATGGACACAGTCCAGAACCACAGGTTCTTGGGCCAGCAGGGAGCCACATGAAGCAGGGACAGGCTCTCCAAGCGGACTGCACAGTGTGGCTGGACAAAATTGGAATGTGTAAAGGAGAGTCCACAGCCATTGGTGCGTGAACGCCTCCATGAAAACAGACTCCACCACAACCAAACAGTTGCCCAAACAAACCAGCACATAGATCTGACTAACACCCAATGGAGATGAGCTCCCGCGAATACCTTGGAAAAGCAGAGGCGGGGCTCAGCCAGCAATAGAATTCACAGAAACTGAGATGGCTCAGAGGAAGGGCTCAGGGGAAGATTTCAGAGGACAGGCTCAGAAGCTGGGAGCAGCCGGCGATAGGAGTCACACAAACTGAGATGTCTCAGAGGAAGGGCTCAGGGGAAGAGCTCAGAGGACAGGCTCAGAAGCCGGGAGCAGCCGGCGATAGGAATCACACAAACTGAGATGTCTCAGAGGAAGGGCTCAGGGGAAGAGCTCAGAGGACAGGCTCAGAAGCCGGGAGCAGCCGGCGATAGGAATCACACAAACTGAGATGTCTCAGAGGAAGGGCTCAGGGGAAGAGCTCAGAGGACAGGCTCAGAAGCCGGGAGCAGCCGGCGATACTGAGATGTCTCAGAATGGCAGAAGCTAGTTCTGAACCTAGGGAATCATCCAATGCAGAGCAGAACCCACATAGGTGAGGACAAGGCAGGGAATGCATCCACACCAAGCAGAGAAAGTTACAGAGCCCGGTCTCCAGACAGCAACCAACCATGGAACACACCCTCACAGTGACAAACTACAAACAATAATGCCCAAGGGGAGGTGACCCAAGAATGACAGTTAAATTGCTGAGAGTAGCGGATAGTAAGGTGTCCCAAGTGTTGAAGTGTATGAATGTATGCTTTTTATGTTTAGATAACAAGAGAACATCTGTACACAGGAAGTCACGTTCATTCAAAGCATGACAGTAAGTAGACAATGGGCTTACAGTTATTCTGTCCTGCGATGTCTATAAAGTAGAGGACAACCGGAAGTTCTTTGAGATGAGATTGAGTGAGATGAGCTCGAGTTTGTAAGACCGAGTATCGAGTCTGTAACATCATGAACAACAGACTAACAAATGCTGCAATAAATAAGTGAATAATTGGTATGTGATCATTATTTCAACCACTATATGAAACGGCTGATTTCTAACACAAGGGGCCAGTTGTTCAAAGGTAAGCTGATCGGATTTTGATTATCAGATTGGATCAAATCTTGAAAATTGGTTGTTCAAAAGAGAAAGGATTCTGAAATCAGATTAGATCACGGAATCCAATCCTAGTTTTAATCTGGATCAAACCTTCAGTTTGTGTTGTTCAAAACTTGTCAGTAGGATTTGGATAACTTTGATCCAAAAAAACAGGATTATCCTGATCCCAACAGGGGGTAGGATTTCAAGGTGGATTCCAGGAAGAAAATGTATTAAAACTTTAATTGGTCAAAAAATACTTTTGTATCATTTAGTGTATATATATCAATTGCACATCTTTTGTTTTGCATTGAGCAGTGTTGAAGCGTGCCTGCACAGGTGTGGTTGCTGCAAGAAAAGGAGTCATCAGCCATGGTAGGATTGGATAGGCACTGTCTCCTAATATTATGCCATCCGGTGGGTTGGTTTGGAGCTCTCTGTATAAAGCACTCTCTCTCAGGATACGTGCATCATGAACAGACCCAGGCCACTTCACGACACAGTTTGTGATGATTAGGTCAGCATCACCCACAAGTTGGATGTTGATGCTGCGCCTCCCCTTTCGGTTGATGTACTCCCAATCCCTCTCATGAGGTGCTTGGATATGCACATGAGTGCAGTCAATAACCCCAATAGTCTTGGGCATGTTCCCCAAAAGAAAAAGCTTGTGCTTTGTCTGGGCAATCTGGACATCCTTTGGAAGTGAAACAAACTGATTGACCAGGCTGGCCAATGCAATTGACACAGCTTTCACTACATTACTCACAGTTGATTTGTCCACTCCTATATTGTCACCAACAACTTGGTAGAAAGTCCCAGATGCATAGAAGCGCAGACCAATGAGGACCTGTTCTTCCACAGACAGACTGTGCCCCCTCGGGTTCTCCGTTGAAGTTTTGGCCTGACAAGGTCTGCAATGTACTTAATATCAGCATTCCCAAAGCGAAAGCGAGCATACAGTTCTTCAGTGGTGTATTGCTCCAGTGGTTGTGCACGCTCAACATACACCCTTTGACGGTATCCTCTTCCACCAAAACGGTGGTAGCGATGGACAATACCTGCCATGTCAGTGCCTCTCTCTAAGTCCACTGAGAAAGGCTGAATATAAGATGGCTGTCAAATACCCACACACTAATTGGCTGACATGCTGTGGCTTGTGTTCAATTAAATCAATCATGCCCAAGGCCTACAAATACTATGTTCACTACAACAGATGAAGTGGAACCATGGACTCAAAAGGACCTAATTTCACTGTTGCAGAAACCCATGCACTGCTGGAGGGTGTTAAGTGCCATTATGCCTCAATAGTAGGAAGCTCTGTTGCGGGTGGAATGGTGACTAACAAAAGGAAGAAAGACATTTGGGTTGAAATCCCCCAGAATGTGAATGCAATGGAATCTGGCCAGAAGAGGACCTTGGAGCAAGTGAAATTTAGATGGAAGAATCTGAGGGCCAGAGCAACAAAGGACCTTGCTAAAGCAAAAAACACCCAAACAGGCAACAAACCCTTTAAGAAAGGTGATACACTGATATGGTTCTGGACATTATTGGAGGTGAGAACTCTAAAGCCCTGCACGGGATTCAAGGTGTTGTACGGGATGGTGAGCCTACGATTGTAGAGGAAAGTGAGCCAGTTCCTCCTAATGCAGAAGAAACATTCATTCTGGATCTCAGCCCTATTATTGAAGAACAACCTGGATCCTCACTGGTAGAGCCAGCAGTCACAGGTGCTCAGAAAAGAGGCTTAAAGCGTCCTTTGCCAAATAATAATGATGATGCCTATGAATCACTTCATAAACGAGAAATTGAAAGAGCAGAAGCACAGATACTCCTGGCAGAGAAACAAGTCAAGCTGACCAAACTGCAGCAAACCAAAGCGAAACTTCAGATCCACTTCCTAAAAGCACTGCTTGGAAATGCTGGTCTCTCCTCCTCAGATGAAGAAAAACCCTGAACATTCTTTATTTTGTTAACCATTGAAAATTTGGCCTTTTTTTTATTTATTTTTTTATTTTTATTTTTTAAGACGTTTTCAAAATATCCACAATGTATTTGTTAATGTATATTTGTTTTTATTTGTTGTGGCTCAAATGAGGGGTAATAAAAGAAATTATGAATGGAAGTGGATGTTTATGTTATTTTTGTGTTTTGTCTCAAAATAAGAAACACTTACAGTGACCCCAGGTTGGCTCTTCTACCTGTTCTTTACATAGCTGGTAGCCCACATTGTGATATGTTGTCCAATTTAGAGCACTGGTAATCCGGATTTGGTAATCTTGAAAACTGGGTATCTGGATCAGGGTGATCCAGTCCAATGTTGCTTTGAAAAACCGGCATAAAAGTAAGACGGATTACCTGATCCTGAATAGCAAAAAATGAGATTTCCAAATCTGGATAATTTTGATACAGATTAAATGTTTTGAACAACTGGCCCAAGAAAGGTATTAAAACCTTTCATGGCCCACCTTGTGTGTGTTTCCATGCTTCACTAGAAACAAGAAACCAGGCAAGCCTAGTTCAGCCGGCCCGCAATAAAATTTGTTGATCATGGCCACCCTCTCGAGAATCGAACCTAGGTCGCCCACATGAAAGAAATACATAACAATAAACTTGCTCCCTGGTACAGAGACAATACTAGAGCACTCAAGCAAGCCTCCAGAAAATTGGAGAGAAAGTGGCGCTCCAGCAAGTTGGAAGTATTCAGACTAGCCTGGATAGACAGTACACTACAATACCGAAAAGCACTCACATCTGCTCGATCAGCTTATTTCTCCAACCTGATTGAGGTGAACAAAAACAATCCAAAATTTCTCTTCGATACAGTTGCAAAGTTAACAAAAAAGCAACGTTCAACAAGTGAAGTGGGTCTTCACTTTAGCTGTAATGAATACATGAACTACTTTGATGAAAAGGTCATCACCATTAGAAAATAAATAACTGACTCCTCCTTAAATAGTTATAGTCCCCAAAATCTCAGTTGTCCTGAGAATGTCCTGAACCTCCCTGACCAGGTGTCAATGGGGACACTTTAATTTTTTGATCCCGTATCGCTCGACACATTCACTAATTTTGTAATGAGTTCTAAACCCACAAATTGTCAGCTAGACCCGATTCCAACAAAATTACTTAAGGAGCTATTGCCTTCCTGAAGACAAATAACATTTATGAAATGCTCCAGTCCGGTTTCAGACCCCATCATGGTACTGAGACTGCACTCGTGAAGGTAACAAATTACCTTCTAATGGCCTCAGACAAAGGTTCTGCATCCGTTTTGACACTATTGATCACTCCCATAGAGAGACTGGAAACCCATATTGGGCTACATGGACATGTTCTAGCCTGGTTTAAATCTTATTTATCTGAAAGATATCAGTTCGTATGTGTCGATGGCATATCCTCTGACAAATCAAAGGTAGGTTTTGGTGTTCCTCAAGGCTCGGTTCTGGGCCCATTATTGTTCTCACTATATATGCTGCCTCAGGGTGATGTAATCCGGAATCACAATGTCAATTTTCACTGTTATGCTGATGACACACAGTTATATATTTCAATGAAGCATGGAGAAGCCTCAAAATTAGCTAATATGGAAGCATGCGTTTCAGATATTAGGAAGTGGATGACAGAGAACTTATTGCTTTTAAACTCAAGAAAAACAGAATTGCTCGTTTTAGGACCCAAGATACAAAGAGCTTTGTTGGCGGATCTCACTGTGAACCTCGACGGCTGCATGGTCGTATCCCAAAAAACTGTAAGAAACCTCGGCGTTACCCTTGACCCTGACCTCTCCTTTGATGAACATCTTTGAAAACATTCATCTTCGAAACATTGCAAAAATCAGAAACTTTCTATGAAAAACCAATGCAGAAAAACTAATCCATGCTTTTGTTACTTCTAGATTAGATTACTGCAATGCTCTTCTTTCCGGTTACCCTGATAAATCAATAAATAAACTTCAATTAGTGTTGCACACGACTGCTAGAATCCTAACTAGAACAAAAAAATGTGAATACATTACTCCAGTACTAGCCTCTTTACGCTGATTTTAAGGTTTTATTGTTAACTTATAAATCAACACATGGATTTGCTCCTACTTACCTCGCTGAAATGATCCAGCCATACATACCTACACGTAACCTTAGATCGCAAGATGCAGGCCTTTTAATTGTATCTAGAATTTCTAAACCAACAGCCGGAGCCAGGGCCTTCTCTCATAGAGCTCCACTACTGTGGAATGATTTGCCAATTAAGGTTAGAAATGCAAACTCAGTGCAAACTTTCAAGTGTCTACTAAAGACTCATCTCTACAGCATGGTCTATGATTAAGTGTAGTCTGGCCCAGGGGCGTGAAGGTGACCAGAAAGGCTTGATACTGTTCACCCTTGCTGTCTTGCCAGGTGGGCTCTCATCGCCACTGGGACGCCCTCCCTCCAATGCCATTCAGGGGCGGAGTCACTGGCTTGTTGTTGTCTCTCTGTTGCGCACTTGGGGTGTACTCTGCTGGCAATACTCGGCCCTCATTCAGGGTGGTTGCGGTTGGTGTGTGTCCCTTTGGTTGATGCTTGGCAATGTGGTTGGATTGATTTCCTGCCTGTTGGGATCTGTCCAGGGCCTCCCCCGGATAGGGCCACAGTGTCACTGGACTCCCCTGTCTCAGCCCCAAGGTCTTACGCTGCTATATTATTGTACTGGGGGAGTAGGGTCAGTTCTCCTTCTCCACTATAAATCCTTGTAGATCTAAGGAATGCATTTTCTAAATTTTCCCTGTCTCCTGCCGTTTTAAACTTAGGAGGACATGAGGTCTTGGCCCACACCTGAGGAGTACCAGGCTTGAAAGACCCGTTGCTGTCCCGGTCCAAAGTCCTCCTGGTCATGTTGCAGATCAAGACGATACCTCACGATTTCAGCTGCCATTGTGCTGACACCTCCCCCCTCCCCCGTGTTGTCCCTGTCCTTGTCCATCTGGTCATGCTTCCGACCTGGACTAGGTTCAAATAGACTCTGGACTCAGCCCACATGCATTTATTAATTATTACAATTTGTACTCTTAATATGTTCACCCAGCACAGCCAGAAGAGGACTGGTCATCCCTCTGAGCTTGGTTCCTCTCTAGGTTTCTTCCTAAATTTCGGCCTTCTTAGGGAGTTTTTCCTAGCCACTGAAATTCAACACTACTGTTGTTTGCTCCATTGGGTTTAAGGCCGGGTGTTTTGTAAAAGCACTTTGTGACAACTGCTGATGTAAAAAGGGCTTTATAAATAAATTTGATTGATTGATTGACATGAAAGGTGTCATTAACCACTACACCACAGAGCTGTACATTTACCGGGTGTCAGTATATTGAATATTTCATTAGACACCATTAACCATTCTGTTAAACTGAGTACCGTTTCTTATTAAGTTTACTTCCACCACAAATAGTATCTATGAATTGTATGACTTTTGCCACTGGCCGTTTTAGAAGCTTATTAGCAAGTAATATGTCGCTAGACACAATTAAGCATTGTGTTAAACTGAGTAACGTTTCTTATTAAGTTTACCCCTACCACAAATAGCATCTATGGACTGTATGGCTTTTGCTACTAGCCGTTTTAACAGCTTATTAGTCATTCGTGAATGACATTGGTACAATAACTACTGTATCAACATAGGTGACAATGACAGACTTTTTCGTCAAGTGAAAAGACGAGAGAATCGTGTAGCCAGTGAAGTGTTTGTCTACCTTGAAGAAATCCTAAGACATAATTCGAAAATCCACCAGAAATAGTCGCAATATAACAGTAAACAGTTTCATTTTAGGCTTTCCATAACATAGCTACTGAAGGTTGTAGCCAGCTAAGTTTTTGTCTATCTTGAACAAATCCGCTTTTGCCACTGGCCGTTTTAACAGCTAATTAGCCATTCGTGAATGACAATGATACATTATCTATCAATACAGGTGACGATAACTGATTTTTTGTCAAGTGAAAAGACAAGAGAATTGTGTAGCCAGTGAAGTGTTTGTCTATCCTGAACAAATCCTAATATCCACCAGAACTGTTTTATTTTAGGCTTCCTATTACATAGCTACATAGGGTTGTAGCCAGCAAAGTTTTTGTCTGTCCTGAACCTCAGGCATAATGCGTTTTGACTGTTACGGGAGTCGAATGCGGGACCTGTTGTTCCGGAGCCCGTGTCTCCAACCACTACGCTATTTAACATGGGTCAGTCAGTCACACACTCACTCAGTCAGTAAGAGACATTCGCTCTTCTAGGCCGGCTCCGCTTACACGGTCCGGCAAAAACGGTGTAAACAGATGTGAGACTTCTCTAACAGGTAAGTATATGAAGAGTGGTAAATCAATGAATACAGGTGTAGCTGGGTATTTTATATCACGGAAGCTGTGTCTCCCAGTTGACACACACCTGTAGGGTCTTATCAGGTGTGATTGTATTAGTATTCATGGATATGGTTGACGCATGCGCATTCCTGTTGTGGCACTGAAAAGACCAACCGAAAGGGAACTGCATTTTTCCTCAATTAAACCTCCCTTTCATCGTGCACAGACATACAGCATGAACAAAAAACATGTTTGTGTGTACCGGTAGAGTATGAGCAATGCAGTGAATTACCCATGGTTTTACCAGAAACATATGAATCGTCTAAATTAACCCAGACTGTGTTTTAAGGAGAGAGAGACTGAGAGTGAATGTTTTCTATATAAAACACTCTCACAACAAAGAAGGGATGGTTAACCCAAAGCACAACATGAATATTGGTTTCCTTACCTTGTCAACAGACAAAGTAAGATGTCAACACAGTCTTAGGCTTTATTTACCTGACCACATTTTACAAATATTACATTGTTAGCGTTTGGTTGAAATATTAATTTGAATGTTTCTACTAGTGCCCTAATAGGCTGTTACCCATCCCCCAAAACTGACGCCCCAATCCCCGAGGCATCCATCTTTCCAACCCACACGATGAAAGTCTGTAGCTCACAGCATTATGTAATTTCACTCTCCATCAACTATTCCCCCACCCCCTGACCATGCCATCGGCCCCTTGATGACGCATACTGACGTCGGGGGAAGTAGGGGGAACGTCTGGGACTAATGAAGTGCTTACTTCAGAGATGACGAGAACAGGAGAAAGGGGGAGGAGAACGTGTGGCTGGACAAGATGTACAGACGCTCCAATAAACAGACAGTGGAAAGAAGAAATATGGAAGAGAGTGTGGGAAAGGGAGATGAAGAGAAAGTGGGAGGGGAAGTTCTGTAGAAAACAACAGAGTGAAAATCTGAGGGCGGCAGAGAGTGACACAGAATGAAATTCAGTGATTAGAAAGGTAAATAACAGCATCTTAGGTTGAGTAACAGCTCATTGAGTGGAACATGAGTTTTTGTTGATGTACGAGAACATGCTGGAAAACGGTGCATACCCTATACATACACTCCTACTTGCGCAAATGCACACTTAATTTCACAAATATTGACAACCAAATGTACTTTGCTGACCTCAAAAGCACACATACACTGCTGTATGTGCACAGAACTACAGTGAAGGTGATTATGTAGTAATACCTAATTAGTCCATAAACAGTCATCATGAGGAACATTTATTGTTGCAACAAATGAACGTTGGAATGACGTCGGGTCACACAGAGACCTCTTCAGTTTAGACTTTAATGATTGCTTCTAGGAAACAAGCTCACTGATTGAGGTTTGTGAGTAAAAGTAATGATCATGTTTCCTCTCTGAAATTCATTTTTTCACAATATTTATTAAAAAGAGCTGTAACTAATCTCTTCTTATACCTGTAACTACAGTCACATCTGTTGAGAAAATACAGGATATGATGGATACAATATATGATTCTAGTGGGCTTAAGTTGTGTCAATGTTTTTCTTTAAAATGTAATTTGACTGCAAGGGTTTTAGAGGAGGTTATTTGTCATAGGAGCTGGGGATATTAATCTGATAATTGTGTCCTTATTCCTGAGATTTACAAGATGCTAAATGTCCTGCAAATAATGCGAAAAAGAAATACAGAAATTAACATAAATGTATTCTCGTTCGGTCCATCAAATAAATTTTCTAAGGCCCTTTTTTCATCATTAGCTTTCACAATGTGCCAACTGAAAATTACAGAAGAGAGGGGTGCCCTATCCACAGGCAAAATTCCATAAACTGTAAGTGTAGTATGCCTTGATGGACACAGGGTACAAGGGCAGCCAGGAGGGGTCCGGTAGTCCTGTGGCATGAACCTAGGTCATGGTCAATATAACCAAAAAAAGATGCATTGTTTTCAGACCTCAAATAATGCAAAGAAAACAAATTCATATTCATTTTTCAACAACAAAATACTAATGTTTTAACTTAGGAAGAGTTCAGAAATCAATATTTGATGGAATAACCCTGATTTTTAATCTCAGCTTTCATGTGTCTTGGCATGCTCTCCACCAGTCTGTCACATTGCTGTTAGGTGACTTTATGCCACTCCTGGCACAAAAATTAAAGTAGCTCAGCTTTGATGGCTTGGGACAATCCATCTTCTTCTTGATCAAATTCCAGAGGTTTTCAATGGGGTTCAGGTCTGGAGATTGGGATGGCCATAACAGGGTCTTGATCTAGTGGTTCTCCATCCACACCTTGATTGACCTGGCTGTGTGGCATAGAGCATTGTCCTGCTGGAAAAAACAATTCTCAGAGTTGGGGAACATTGTCACACCAGAAGGAAGCATTATTATCCTGTCTCTCCTGAAGGGCTCAGGACTTCTTAGGCGCATGTGACTTCAATCGAGGTAAAAAGGGTAAAACTACAGAAATTGAGAATAATACAATGCATTAACACCGATCAGCCATAACATTATGACCACCTGCCTAATATTGTGTAGGTCCCCCTTTTGCTGCCCAAACAGCCCTGACCCATCGATGCATGGACTCCACTAGGCCTCTCAAGGTGTGCTGTGGTTTCTGGCACCAAGACGTTAGCAGCAGATCCTTCAAGTCCTGTTAGTTGCGAGGTGGGGCCTCCATGGATCGGACCTGTTTGACCAGCACATCCCAAAGATACTCGATTGGATTGAGATCTGGGGAATTTGGAGGCCAAGTCAACACCTTGAACTCGTATTCCTCAAACCATTTTTGTTTTGTGGCAAAGGCGCATTATCCTGCTGAAAGAGGCCAATGCCATCAGGGAATACCGTTGCCATGAAAGGCTGCACATGGTCTGCAACAATGCTCAGGTAGGTGGTACATGTCAAAGTAACATCCACATGAATGGCAGGACCCAAGGTTTCCCAGCAGAACATTGCCCAAAGCATCATACTGCCTCCGCCGGCTTGCCTTCTTCCCAAAGTGCATCCTGGAGCAATGTGTACTCCAGGTAAGCGACGCACACACACCCAGCCATCCACGTGATGCCAAAGGAATTGTGATTCATCAGACCAGGCCACCTTCTTCCATTGCTCCGTGGTCCAGTTCTGATGCTCACATGCCCATTGTAGGCGCTTTTGGCAGTGGTCACAGGGGTCAGCATGGGCACCCTGACTGGTCTGCGGCTACGCAGCCGCATACGCAACAAACTGCAATGCACTGTGTGTTCTGACACCTTTCTATCAGTACCAGCATTAACTTTTTCAGCTATTTGAGCTATAGTTTCTCGTCTGTTGGATCAGACCACACGGGCCAGCCTTCACTCCCCACGTGCGTCAATGAGCCTTGGACGCCCATGACCCTGTCGCCGGTTCACCGCTTTTCCTTCCTTTGACCACTTTTGATAGGTACTGACAACTGCAGACCGGGAACACGCCACAAGGGCTGCAGTTTTGGAGATGCTCTGACCCATCATCGTCTAGCCATCACAATTTGGCCATTGTCAAAGTCGCTCAGATCCTTATGCTTGCCCATTTTTCCTGCTTCTAACACATCACCTTTGAAGACAGAATGTTCACTTGCTGCCTAATATATCCCACCCACTGACAGGTGCCATGATAACGAGATTGTCAGTGTTATTCACTTCACCTGTCAGTGGACATAATGTTATGGCTGATCGGTGTATTCATATGTCATACAAAATTCACTAACATATGTATCTACAGCATTGATTCAAGAAATATAACTTAGAAGTATACAGTATAACCTAATGTAAAGTACTCTCTCAAACATTCAGAAGCCATCAACTGGAATAAACGCTAGGATGGTTCATCTTGCATTAATGTAAGCTAAATATACATACTAAATCGTCTAACAAATAAAATGTGAAAACATTCACTAAATCTAAAAATAATCTGCCTAATATTTAAATGATCCTTATTAATTAATTACATACTGACGATTCTTGTATAAAACAAACAATAGAGCAGATTAATTTAGATTGAGGGAACTGCTCAAAGCATGTCCTAATCCCTGAATTTATCTGGCAGTGCATTTATGACATCATAACAAAATAACAATTGTAACATTGAGCATATAAAGAAGTGTGTGTGTGTGTACCTGTGTTGTGACAGAGAGGGAGAGAGATAAGAGATAGTAAAAAAGAAAGGGAGAGAAAAGGGAGAAAGAGGGTCAGGAGAAGACCAAAAGAACTATTAAATTATTTTGAAAAGGAATATTTGATTACATCAGTTTTCATATTCTCTTACGTAAAAACTGAGATTATATTGTGCACTAACTATGTAAAGTGACAATACAGATGCAAAAAAGGAGATCCACAGCATTATGCAAATACTATAATGTTAGCCACAATCTGCATTAATGTCAATGCCACTTACATACAGTTTGGAACTGTATATATATGCTTGTTTCTGTTTAGATAACAAAAGACCATCCGTTTATCCGTACACACACTGTAAAACCTAATAAGTTCAGAATACTCAAAGCTTTTGTGGAAACTGATTACATCAAAATATTTAAGTCAACTAACTTAATTTTGTTAAGAAAGTAATTACTTAAAAATTACAATTTATTGGAAATTAATAGTTAAGATTTTTTAAATTTTTATTTCAAGTTTACTGTACATAAAAATATAGAATAAAATTATTAAAAATTATAATTTCTTCATACTTAAAAGATAATATTTAAAAATATATATATTTAAGTGCACTGCACTTCAAATTATTGTTTAGCATATGTTATATTTTTAGTTTTTCAATACTCAATTATTTTGATGCAATAGTACTTCTTTGAATAAAAGTCTACTCAAAAACTATTCCTGTCCATAACTCTTAAGCTATTAACTTCATCTATTTAAGTTCCGAATACTCAGTTAAAAATTAATCGGTAGTGCCTAAATTACTGTGCACGGGTGTATGAGGAGACAGCACACAACTTGCACTTCCACCCCATTGAATCTTTGTACCGTTTCAGTAAAAGTCCTTGTGTTAAAAATAGAAGTTCAGTTAGCCTAAATGTCAAAGTCCTATGTTTTAACAACCAGAGTAATTAACTTGTGACTGATTACTTTCAAACTCTTTAACAAACACAATGTACCTATATGTGAAACATGTGAGTTTCAATCACTGCTTGGACTACCGCAGTAAGGTCAGTGCTGTTGAATCTTCTATATAATTTGATCCTGTAAGAACAGATCAAATAAGCAATGTTAAACCAGTTATATTGTGCAGTGAACATCTTTACAAACTAATCTAAAGTTAATTTAGTAATACAACATTTCAAGGGTCAGTGTAACTTACCAATAAAGTTGCTCTCTGATGGGTCAGGTAACTATGTAGGATTATACATGGACACAAAAGAGCATTATTAGATAATTATTTATATTGAGCTGAATGAAATTATTTCATGTGAAGATAAGTTGCTAGAGAGTAAAAATGTATGTATGTATGTTCAGGTGGAATCCGAAGAAACAGTTGTTTTTTCGGGGGCTTCATGTCCGGTTAGGTGGGGGTGATTAATAAAAGTGTTTTATCGTTATGTTCTTCTAAGTTAGTCTTGAGATGAAAGATGGTGAGGAGCAGAGCAAGGGGGGGTTGAGCAGGTTTTTCCGGGGCTTCATTCTCTGGGAAGAGGGTGTGCAACTGATGGTGTAGGGTTTCTTGAGTTGCAAGGGTGGGGGTTGAACAGCAGTTACCTTTGGTTCATTCTCTGAGAGTTACCAATAAATAAGAACTAGACTTCTCCTGGTTTGTAGTTGAAATCGTTTTTTACTCTGTATAAGACTCAAGATGGCATCTGAGCTTAGTGATACACCCGTGACAACCCAGACTTACGAATTAGGCCGCAGAACGGAGGAACGAAAAAAAAAGATACACGATACCTGTGGCATGATGTAGCATTCAAGGATATCTGTAAACAGATGTTACATCCACAGTGGTCCCATACGTTGTATGTCACAAATAAATAAATCTCAAGGTGAGAGTATCCTGTGTCATGTGTAGTGATCAGTTTTGATCAGTGAAAGTTCCTGAGATCGTAAATAAATAAATCCCAAGGGGTGTTGTCTTCCTAAAATGTCCATGACAACTGCTGGTTAGGGCTGGGTCTGGATATAGCTCCTCCCCGGAGGAGTGTTACAACCTCTTTGGTCAGTAATCCTTGTTACTTGGAAGAGGTTATGTATTTGAACGGATCTAAAATATGTCAGCAAGAACAAACGATGCATTCTGCCCTAAATTACCAGGGTATACAGATTCAGACGTTGAAAGGCTCCTTCATAGACTACCAGAGAATTTAGAGGGCGAGATCAAAACTAGTGATAATAACTTAAAATATATTTACGATCCAATCAATTCACTATTACAGATCTATTCTACTAAGAAAGAACCTATACATACAGATTCTCAAGGCGGTAGCACTTTAGAACAAGGTGCATTTAAACCCCTGCTCGGTTTATTTGAGTGGTATAATCTGAGTAAAAATGTGTTTAGCATAGTAAATAGAGGTCCAGACTTTGCTACGGAGTTTGAAGTAAACGGAAAAGTGTTGAGAGCTATAAGAGTGGCATCTGAAAGTCAGGATACTAAAGGTAGGATCTCAATATATGGGTGTACGGTTTACAAAACAACTAATGCCACGGTTATAGTTGACTGTCCCGTTTATGGTGTCGTAGCAAACGAATTGAATTATTTTATAGAGATATTTAGCTTCCTCGTGGACGACTGGACCATTTTATCGCTTATGCTTTACAATATTCACAACTTTTTTAGGCAAAGAGAGAATTTAAAACGCTGGGGGCATTTGAATAACAGATTAGTTAATTTAAAACGCTGGGATATTTAAAATGAAAAGCTTGACACCAGCGCACATCCCTCTCAAAACTGACCGGACATCTCTTGACCCAAATGACCCAATGTCAAAAAGGCAATAAAATAGGTTGGTAAACCGGTCCCCAAAAACAGTTATAGAGTTTCATTATTCTCTCCTTACCGTTCAGTCATTCGTTGAAGAACTCAAGAAAACGTCTCTCAAGAAAAAACTCTCGCCAATTCAAAAAGGATTTTGCTCTCTCAACACGTTAAAAGGTAAGATATGATGCTAATGTAACATTATATTTAACTAAGATGATGAAAGCCCCTTACACGAGTTTCTAAACTCTTAGGATTTTCGACATGTCGTTTGATCAGTTTCTATCGGAAGTCATCGACTTAACGGAATCAAGGCCTGAAGAAGAGGTTGAAGCTCCGGGCGGTCCCTCTCCATCAGGATATGTTATAGGTGAGATTTAATTCATTTATTGATATAATTTCAATATAATTGTTTTTAAAACTGTAATGTTGTTTTTATAGCTGACACTCTGCCACCGGAATCAAGATTGTTGTATAGACCATGGAACCTGCCCTCACATCAAGTTGTTTCCAGGCGTATAGAGGAATTTAATGGCGAAGATGGAAATAACGTGCTACTCCCCTTCTGTACAAATCCCAATTTTCATCACAATTCACAAGAACTCTACGCGCCAACTATTCCTCCTTCTCCGAAGTTATTAAATAATCAGATACAGATTTCAGCGCAAGTGCATCGAAGTTATTCACCAAGCTCTTGGTCTGATCCAGGATATCTGCAAGAAGTTGCTACTTACGGTAAGAATTCTATAAAAAAAAAAATTCATTATTTTATGTACGATTCATTTAGCGTTTTAAAAAAAGGTAATTACAGATTCTGACGAGGCGTATCGAGATGCTCCAGAGGAGCAAAAAAGCGTAGCAGGTGCTTACGGTAAGAATATTATTAATCGTTCTGTAAAATAAAAAAGCATTTTGTATCCCATTCTCGCTTTAAATGTTTAATTACAGATTCTGACGAGGCGTACCGAGATTTGCCCGAAGTCCTCCTGGACCCTGCACAGAATAAAAACAGCAAAACTGTTTCTCTGCAAAATTGCCGACAACAAACCATGGATCGGTTTCTACCTAGCGCTCAAGCTGTAAGAAATGGTAAGTATTATCTTAAACGTTATATTGTAAAACGTATTACACATTTTTCAAATTAGCTCTATTTAATCCTTTCACACAACGTAGATGTATCAGGCTCCGAAGATCCGCAAGATGGCGGTGCTGATCAACTTGCCCCGCATACTCCAGAGCAAGATGATTTGAGACCAGATATCTTGACGAACGCAAGTAGCAACGAGGGTGTTGTTGCTTCTATAACCCCACCTCGGGAATCATTGTTTGAGAGTTCTAATAGTGAAGACGAAGCAGATCCACATTTGTTTTTCAGAAAAGAGCTTGCACGGCTTGTAAAAGCTAGGGAAGATCAGTTACACACACGTATAGTCGATCTATTAAGCTGTCAAAGGTGTCAAGATAAAGCTTTCTGGAAAAACAAGCTTCCAAGGCTCATAGGCAAACATCTGAAAAATGGATCAACCGCCAGATCCAAAACCCAATTATAAGGCATTGATAGAGATTAGATCATTAAATTAGATCATTAAATCCTACTTCTAACATAACACATTTAGATACAGAACCATCAGAAATTGATTATTCAGCGCTGTTTGAACAAATGAAAGAGTTAATCCCAGAGCCACCTGCTTCGAGTCCAGAAGCATTACACATAAACCGTGACTATGATGCTCTGATTAGTCAAATAAAAGAGTTAAATCCGGAACCAGCTTCTCACATGACACCGCCAACACCTTTAGAACCACAGGCTTCCCATTCAAGTGTTCAAATTATGGAGTTAAATCCTGAAACATCAACTCCTTTAGAACCACAGGCCTCCCATTCAGGTGCGAATCAACAGGATAGAGGTGTTGATAGAAATGTGAATATTGTTTATCGCAATAAATTCAGCAACATTGAAATCCGACAGCGTTTCAATTTTGCTCACATGAATGAAATGTATGATTATTCAGCGTTCTATGTCAATGTGTTAACCACTTTAACAGAACTGTTAGAAAGAGCTACAGCCTACGCTAACCTAGAGATGTACTGCAGTTAGAAATTAGGGGTGATTCTATACGAAACAATGTATCCTATATTATGGAGAATGGTGATGCAACTTGAATCAATTTCTGGATATGCTTGAAAGGCTTGTACAGTCCAATTTATCAATCTTAGCCAATAATACCCTAGAACTGATTGTACAAATATTGAGAACTCCTCAGGGTGCGGGCGGACAGAGGAGGAAGGCTGAAACTCTTTCAAAATCCGAAATAATTAACAACACAAAGGAATATCTTATTTTTCCTCAGAATGCTGACAACAAATTATGTTTTGCCATTTGTCTGGCGCATTTATTGAATCCCGGTATTAGTGATATAGAAGGTCTAAAGATAGCTACTGAACTTCAGAGAGCAGTGGGCTTGTCCATTTATGAAACTGTAGCGTTTTCTGATGTAGCCAAATTTGAAAGCTTACTCGACATCAAAGTGGTGGTTCTCTATCACAGCAGTCATGAATCAGCTATCTTGAAATTCCAAAACACGTTACACCCTCATCCTCAAATGCTGTATTTGTTTGTACAAGACAATCATTATTATGGTATTAACAACATTAAGGCATTCTTGGGAGTTCCCTACATCTGTCAGTCATGTCATACAGGCTTTACGCGATTAGGAGGGCACTCCTGTCAGTATAACTGCTGTATGCATTGATGCGGAATGCCCATATCACCCCCTGCAGCTCACAAACTGTTGTGACTGTAACCGTACATGCCGTTCAGCTTACTGCTATGAAAAACACAAGTTGGCCTTATGGCATCCTGGGGCAGGTAATTTTGCCAGCTGGTGTGACATCAAAAGGAGATGTCCCTTATGCCAGGGTAATTATAATCTAAAAATTAATAACCCCGAACCATACAAATGTAGCAGAAAATGTTGTCCAATATGTAAAGGGCTTTTGGATGACGTTGGTGTATTTGAAAAGGTCCACGAATGTTACATTCAATCTTTGAATGAAGAGAAGCCCTCAGAAAAAATAGTATTTTATGACTTTGAAACCCGACAGAATGACTCAACAGGTTTACACATACCTGTATGTGTCTAGCTTGACCTTTGAGGGTAAAACGTGGAAGGCTAAGAGACAGAATTGTGCCATGCTCTTTTTAAAGCACTTTCGGAAAAACAAATATAGAAAGTACACTTTCATAGCCCATAATTCAAGAGGTTATGACTCCTACCTTCTTTTAAACCCCTTGGTACTGCATGCCGTAACTCCCACTCTTATAACACAAGGAAGCAAGGTGTTGTGTTTTATAGATCACACATTTGATCAACGATGTATTGACAGTCTTAGCTTTCTTCCCATGAAACTCTCTCAAATGCCCGAAGCTCTCGGTTTTGAAACAGCTGTTAAAGGTTGGTTTCCGCATTTTTTCAGCTCTGAGGAGAATCTCAATTACATCGGCCCTTACCCCGGTCCTGGATCAAATGACAGTCAAAGAGAGAGAGAAGTTTATGACATGGTATGAGACAGTCCGTCATGAAACCTTTGATTTTCATAAAGAGATGGAAATGTATTGTGACAATGATGTGGCTATCTTGCGTGAAGGTTGTCTCAAGTTCAGAGATGAAGTAATCAATGACGCAGGCGTTGATCCCTTGAGTTGTATAACTATTGCATCGGCTTGTATGAAAACCTATCATACTAATTTTATGACCGAGGAATCTATAGCCATTCTCTCACCTGATAACTATAGAAGGCAGTACAAATCATACTCTAGTGGTTCCATCCAATGGTTGGAGTACCTGGCTGAGTAAAAAACATCTTTATTTAGCATGCCTTGAAGGGGGGTAAAAAAAAGTTTGGGCCTTATCA
>JACXGI010006955.1:8063-39553 GCA_016801175.1 Esox masquinongy
GTGTATATATATATATATATATATTTATATATATATATACATATATACACAGTACGTATATATAGGTGTTTACTGTATATGCCAGAGGCATTCAATCCTCTCCTAAGGGACCCCCAGCTGTTTCACGTATTCAATCTATCCCAGAGCTAGCACACTAGATTAGACAAAACAAGCTCTTGATTTGTGAATCAGGTGTGCCAAATCAGGGCTACGGCCAAAAAGTGAATCGTCTGGGGGTCCCCGAGGAGAGGTTTCAATACCTTCCGGGCAAAGCCCACAGGCTTCCATTTTGGATTCTAAGGCGTTACCTCTTGGCTTATGGTTTGATCCAGGAGGAGGTGGAGTTGGCATTAAGGTCCTGCTGTAGCAGAGACCCTTCCAATTTATACCAATCGTCAGTCAAAGGCGAATCTGGGCTGGCTGCCAGGGCTGTGGCCTCTAGTTTAGTGTCAAGAGTTTGGGAGGAGTGTAAAGAGGAAGTGTTTGATGCAGGTTTTGGTGCAGGTTTTTGGTGGTGGTGGTGGTGGTTGAGGGTGGTAAACAAAAAAGGATTTGTTGCAGCGGTAAGGAAGTAGATGGAAGGTTCCAGGTTGAGGGGGTTGGATAAGGTGTGTTTCAGAGAGGAAATGGAAGGAGGAAGGGAATAAAAACGGGATGTGGGATAATATGCGGGGGACGAGGAGAGAGGGTGTGGGGAGGGGGGGGGGGTTGGGCATCACAGGGGAGTACAGGCCAAACAAGAAGGAGGATGCAGAGAGAGAGAAAGAGGGGAAGGGGGAGAAAAAGAAGTGGCAAGAGGTAAATTAATGCATGGTCAACTGTCTGAGTACAAGAGACAGAAAGAGAAGCCATGAGAGTAAGACATGACCAGGAGACAGACATAAACCCATGGACAAAATGGCGCACAATGACTTGAGGCGGTGAGAGAAAGAGAGGAGGACAGAAAACATGGAGAAGAAATGAAACGGCAATGGACGGAAACAAGGACAACATGGAGGTGAGGAGATGGAAACAGGAAGACTGGAGCAGAAGAGTAAATGTGTCGTTGTAGTTGGTGCTGGTGGCGGAGGTTGCTGTCATGAGCTGTCAGAACTTAGTGTTTGGAATCTCACATAAACTCTCTGTCTGCGCGCACTCTCTAATTAACCACAAATCAGTTCTGAGATAGGCTGTGTTTGATCGTGTATACATCATTCGTGTGTACAGGGGGTAGGCTTCTGCCCCTATCCTGTTGACTGCTTCTCGATAGAGAGAATACAATGTACTTGTATCAGTTGCTCGTGCCATATGGCATCTCGTGTGTCGCTCTGTTGTCATACGTACATGTGGGATGTGTGTGCGTTTTACGCTTCCGGGCACTCGCGGGTGCGACGTACCTTTACGCACGTTCCCATCGGTGGCGCGGAACTCCCTGGTGTTGAGCAGGAAGCAAGCGCGGTCCTGCTGATAGCGTTCCCGGGTTACTCCCGGCCCCCCTCGCCCAGCGGGGCTCCGCTCGTCCGGGCTCATCACCTGGTCGATGGTGGGGCAGTCCTCGTTGGCGAGGGCCGCGGAGGCCGCGTCGCCGTTCTGCTTGGAGTCTTTCCGAGGAGGTGGGGAAGACAGGGAAAGGGAGAGGGAGGGGTTGAAGGAGATGGAAGGAAGGAAACGAGAAGGAGAAAAGTGACGCGTCTGGATAGTGGAGGAGGAAGGCTGTGATGGAAGACTGAGGCCGAACTGAGCTGTGCCTCCCACACTAGCACGGGGAAGCCCCGTTACACTGCTTCATTCTACATACTATCTCCCACTTAGTCTGGCTTTAATTGGCTGCTGAGGGTTTGGCATGTTGGCCGCGTTGACACAGAAATCCAGAGTCCCCAGTCTCCCATCACTGGAAAGATAATATGTAAGAAAATAGTCAAAGGGTTAAGGAGGGGAAGTACTAACGCAAGCTACTAATCCCAATGTAATACTGCAGTTTGGACACACAATAGGCGATGGATTTCAGAAGAATAGCCTCCAAACTGAGCCCAATCGAGTCCCCAGCGATTGTGTCCGAATAAACAAAAACAATGCAATGGAGTTAATTAGGACTTGCTCATGAATTATAAATATTTTGGACTGTGTTTGAAGTGCAGTGGTTTAATATATACAGTAGGCTGTGTAATCTATGTGAGAGGGTGAGTGCCAAATACCATCAGTATCTACTAGGTTTTCTAAAACCCCCAAAATATTCACTCTTTTATGCTATGTAACTAGGCATAGGATCATTTATAAAAGTTTGTACCGGCTTAGCTAGGCACAATGGCAAACTGAACCCTGGGCATGGTGATATAAGCAGTGTTTTGAGGGTGTGGGTGGATTTTGCAGGGTGACTGGGCCTTACTTCCTCAGACACAGCTGTCAAATCTGATCTCACATGAATGAGTTCCAGCTCTCCAACTTCCTGACAGCCTATACAGCCAAAACTACACTGTGAACTCTTACAAAAGAGAGCATGTGAGGAAGCCAGGGAGAGCTGAGGGCTATAGCTGATCATGTCATGAAAGGCTATTATCGCTGACTCAATGATTGTTTAAGTGCTACACAAATACACAACATGTGCTATTGTCAGGTGTTAAGCTTGTGTTTACATCAGGCAAAACACAATCCATGCCAATTGAAATGTTAAGCACTGTACATCACATATCAAATAGAGGTTACGCACTGTACATATCACATACTAAATAAATGGTTAAAACTGTACATATCACATACTAAATAAGTGGTTAACACTGTACATATCACATACCAAATAGAGGTTACGCACTGTACATATCACATACTAAATAAATGGTTAACACTGTACATATCACATACCAAACATTACAAATGTTTTTGGGCAGACATGTGTTGTGTAAACTATTCCAAATTAGTTTCATTTTAAAGTACTGTGCGTGTGCTACAGGGACAGATGGAGGCCTCACGGCAAATGTGGACTCAACGGTTTATCATAAATTAGCCATGACTTCTGATGGGCTAGTTATCTCTCAAGGGCAGATTCACAATCCCCCACCCAAACACACACACACACACACACACACACATACACACGCATGCTTTTACTTAGCTAAATTGGGACACCAAAGTTCATTGTCCTTAAAAAATCCTACTTTCACTAATCCTAAACCTTACCCTAACCCTAAACAAACGTTTTTTTCAAAATCCCCAAAGTCAACTTTTTGTGATTTAACCATAGTTCGGAGACATTGTTGTCCCTGTTACATAGTTAACTTAGAAACAGACACAGACACACACACACACACACACACACTACCCCGATCAGGGACCAAGGCAGTCTAATCCCTTACCCACACCCTCCCCTCCACAAACTGTATTATTACTAAGATTACAGAATGCCTGTAACTAGCTGTCAAAGAGCATTCTGATTCCAGAGTTTTCTTCTACAGCCCAGAGTATCTCTGCAAATCACTGTCCCAAGTTTGATCGGATATCTGTCTATGAAGTCCACCTGTTTGACCAGAAATATAACATCTAGGTCGAAGCAGGTTCGTTTGGGTAATAATAAAAATAGAAAAAATGTCTCACCTCGGTTGATTTCTATTATCTCCTCTTGAGCGAGGGGGCAGTCGAGACCTCCGGAACCGATCACATCGCTGAGTACATTACCCAGAATCCTATGGGGCGAGGCGGTGGCCATGGCGAGGGCGTCAGGTTTGCAGTAGTTGGGCGAACCCGGCATGGTGGGCCGGGGGATGTGCTTGCCCTTCTTTTTGGGCAGCTTCTGCTTGGCCATGGCCAGAGAGTAGTACATGCCAAAGTTGTTGACGATGACGGGCACGGGCATGGCGATGGTCAGCACCCCGGCCAGGGCACAGAGCGCGCCCACCAGCATCCCCGACCACGTCTCAGGGTACATGTCCCCGTAGCCCAGCGTGGTCATGGTGACCACGGCCCACCAGAACCCAATGGGGATGTTCTTGAAGTCCGTGTGTTTGGCGGCGGTAGGGTCGTTCGGATCGGCGCCAATGCGCTCTGCGTAGTAGATCATGGTGGCGAAGATGAGCACGCCGAGAGCCAGGAAGATAATGAGCAGGAGGAACTCGTTGGTGCTGGCGCGGAGCGTGTGGCCCAGAACACGAAGCCCCACGAAGTGACGCGTCAGCTTGAAGATACGCAGGATGCGGACGAAGCGGACCACGCGCAGGAAGCCCAGCACGTCCTTGGCGGCTTTGGAGGACAGGCCACTCAGCCCCACCTCCAGGTAGAAGGGCATGATGGCGATGAAGTCGATGATGTTCAGGGTGCTCCGGAAGAACTCTACCTTGTCCGGGCAGAACACCACGCGCGCCATAACCTCGATGGTGAACCAGATGACGCACATGCCCTCCACATACGTGAGCCAGCTGTCGGTCACAACCTCGTACACGATCTCCTCGCGCGTCACGTTGCCCACCGTCACGTTCTCCGTCCTGTTGTAGATGGTGTTGAAGGCCTCGTGCGTCTCCATGCAGAAGGTGGAGATGGAGATGAGGATGAACAGAAGGGAGAGGAACGCACAGTACTAGAGGACAGGAGCAGAAAGATCCAGAGAGAGGATGGGGAAAGACAGGAAGCCAAAGAGTTGAATGGGGGACAGTAAGATGGAAAAGAGGAAAGAAGGAGATAAGCGTTGCAGCAATTTTCCAAACAACAGGGCTATAAAAAACAGATGGTGTAACCTGCTCAACAGTTAGTCGCCCCCTACAGGAAACTGCAGGGTATTACCTACTTAGATGAGATCATGAGGCCGGATTATTACGCCTGACTAGACACCTAAGCGGGATAATTGTTGACCTTGGGGCTGAGTGCATGGTCAAACCGGGCCGAGCACTGAGGGATACTGGATCTGCCACTCCAGAAAAAAAGCCTGCAACGGTAATCAGTATGACAGACCAAGGAGAAGCAATGGGGAAAAAAGAAATGCGGGACCCACACGTCATAAACCTGCAGAATGGATAAAAAGGGGGAGGGGACCTGGCTGGAATGAGACTGCAGACTACTAGTGTCCTATTGGCGCAGCATAGAAACTGAGAATGGAGTGGGAAAGAAAAGATGACCAGGACACAAAAAGGGAGGGGGAAACAGAAAAAAAATAGACATAAGGATAAAGCCGTGTGGGTTTCATATCAGATTGGGGCACATGTTCATGCTGAATGTTCAACATGAACAACCTGAAACATGTGGCACTGAGCCTCTCTGTAGCCGAAACAGTATTAAATGTGGTCCCAGCCTATGTTACAAAAACTAGCCAGGTAAACATATTTATTGACGGGGGGGAAAAATGCATTATGTTTTGACCAACATTTGGACACTTATGAATATATATATTAATCATGCAGTCAAAAAATCCCTACAGCCCAAAGTACTTTGCACAACACTATATCTTAACATCATCAAGTCAAAGTTCTTAACCCGATACTTTTTAAAGGAGCTATGTTTAGAATATATTCCCCGCGTGGAAGCTCAGTGTATGCTGAGTTGCAGGCAAGAAACATTATTGCTAAAACACGATCAACCTTTTAAGCAACCCATGATATACACTACCGGTCAAAAGTTTTAGAACCCCTACATTTTTCCAGTTTTGGAGATCAAAAACAAATTGTAATCTATATTTCTGACTCATCAAAGTCACCTTTTGAAGAAATAAAAGTCGAGAACACTTTCTTTCTACAAAAAGTTGTGGCATTCTTTCTACAACGGAGATCAAATATTGTTCGGAAAGTTCTTCCCAACACTTTTGAAGAAGTTCCCCCAAATGTGTTGCACTTGTAGGTTGCTTTGCTTTCACCCAACTGGCCAATTCATTCCAAACTAGCTCGATGGGGTTAAAGTCTGGAGACTGCACTGGCCATTCCATAATTTAAAACCTACCGTCTTGTTCTTTTCTTCTAAGGTAGTATTGACATAGCCTGGAGGTGTGTTTTGGGTCATTATCTTCCTGTAGGATGAACCCCTGACCAACTAGGTGTACACCAGAGGGTACTGCATGGTGCTGCTAAATGCTGTGGTAGCTGTTTTGGTTCATGGTGCCACGCACTCTGCAGAAGTCACCAACTCTGGATCCAGCAAAAGACCAGACCATCACACTTCCTCCTCCATGACAGTTGGTGTCACACTGAGGAACTATCCTTTCGCCTTCTCGACGGCGTACAAAAACCTAGCGTGATGAACCAAAGATTTCACCTGAACCAAAGATTCATCAGTCCATAAGTCCTTCTTACAGTCTTCAGTAGTCCACTGGCGGTGCTTCATGGCCCAGGCAAGCCTCTTTTTCTTATTTTGCATTAGCAATGGCTTTCTTACTGCCACTCAACCTGTCAAACCTGTAGCTCGAAATCTTCTGTTCACAGTTGAAAATGAGACTTGCTAACTTCAATCAGTGTTAAGCCATGCTTGAAGCTGTTGTCCTGTGAGCCGCCTATCATGCAAGCTGTTAACTCTTCGGATTCTGTTGTGGCTTTGGGTCTGCCAGACCAGTCCGGTTTCTAAGTGCCTTTTGATGGTGTACTGTAGGATACTATACTCACTGGCACCATGGCAATAAATTAATATAGAACATAAATTAATATAATTATATTTTGGGGTTACATAAACACACTAAGCGACTTGTAAGACATACAAAGACTATTTAAAAGTGACAAAGCCTGCAACATTGCTTGCACAACCAAAGCACAATCAGTCAGAGACATATCAATCAAACACGACATCATGCTGAATATTTTTCTCACTAAGGGTTCATTTGAGGTAACCAAACTGATAGGCTTCGTTTGCAACTCTATTAAAGACTTAAAGACTAATAATAGTCTGCACTACTGTATATCAACCAATGTATTGTAGATATCCCTATATGTCGTACCACCCCAACAACGACATCCAGTCTATAGCTATGGTCATTTAATCATATCTGGTTTGCTTTACTCAGCTGATAATTGTGGTGTTAGCAACATCAAGTTCATGAGTTCCATTCCCAAAGATCTCATAGGCTTACTGAGAATGTATGCACTTGCTGTAATGTTATTCGCTTTGAGTAAAAGCATTTGGTAAATGGCACATTGTCACAGCATTCAATTATTATCTGAGGTAAAATGGTGTGCACTCCTATGTTCCTGGGTGGCTTTAAAGCAGGCCTGGAATAAAAATATACCTTTCTCTGCTGTAAAGACGTTTGTGCCAATAACCCACACTCTATGAAACTAAGGATATTGATAAAAAAACACCAAAAAGAAAGATTACATATCATTCCCTTTCTCATGAAAACCTTACAATGAAATTGTGGCGAATGTGGTGCGTACTCATGCTTTGGTCATTGGTGTGCAGCAATGTTTGTGATATTGAGTATTCGTTCCTCTTCTAATAAGTAACAGATCAAGTTAAAAACTCTGCTTTCAACAAAAGCTGGCCATATTTTCTACTGTTATGTAGGAAATGTCATAACCTGAAGAATGACCCAGCTTCCATAATTGTACTAAGGATTCAATTATCATAATTGGGACAATATTGATCTCCCTAAAGATGAGGACTCTTCATGGGTGGCAGGAGGTGCCTCCCGACTTTTCTGTCTCTCAGTCTGACCTTTCTGGTCTAACCACCTGGTTAAATAACATTTAAAAGTTAATTAAACACTTTTAAAATATCTGACAACACTCCTCTAAAAGCCCATTCATATGAAACGATATCACTAGGCCAACTAAGCAATGGGATACATTAAAAAGCACTCGCTGCTGCTGAGAAACTGCTTCCCTTTCTTTAACACATTACCTGGCATCTCATTATGAAACTCTCTCTTTATATTTTGAACATTTAAAGGGGCACTGTGTAGAATTCTGCCTCTAATCAATTACACATCTTGTCACCTTCTCATCTTCCATTACCAAATGAGACAGGTATAGTACTACCGTAGCTAGTCCAGGGTGGTTTAGGGTTGTGAGGTGATTACAAGTCAATGAAAACCGATAGAAGGACCGGCGAGTAGGTTTAAACAGGGAATATGTCACTCACTCTGATTAATTTTGTTGTAAAAGATTGTTTGAAAAATTAACTTAAAACATCAACTACAAATGTCCACTGTTCATTTTTGCTTGTTTTTATGCTAGATGTACAGTGGAAATCTTACATATTGCCCCTTTAAAAAAAGTTATGTTGTGAAAGTGTTTCAACGCAGAGTAATGCAATCTCCCCATACAATTTCTTTCAAAGAGAGAGACTTTAGTTTAAATAAAGGGAGCTGCTCTATCTCCGTTCATCATTGTCCGTGCTCCTTTTTGCCTCACTCTCTCACTAAGGCTATTTGTTTTGTTGGCATTTTCTGTGTGTGCATGTCAGTGGGTTTTGTGTGTCTGAGGGTGAGCTGAATCTTTCCAGACTATACTGTATCTATATATGTATGTACAGTTAAGCCCAAAAGTATTCATACCCATGCCAAATTTTGAGCCATAATGAATTTTTATTTGACCAAGAGGTTTCTTCTGGCTGGAAATGACATAAACAAGTGACAAAACACGGTAAGACGCTGTGCTGGAGACACAAATGAATAATGGAACTATTTCTGATTTTAGCCATGACTTTCAGTTGACTAGTAACTGACTAGAGAACTACTGCTGTTCAGCTGTTCTCAATTTGTAGGTGATTAGAATGCTCTCTCATGGTGGAAATTACAAGACCATTTTAAATGGTATAGAAACTTGCATTTTCTCAAAAATCTGCAACAATTTCAAGGGGTATGAATAAGGTTGGACATGGCATTTTTCGTAAAAATGTCAAAAAACAGAAATAGTTCCGTTATTCATTTGTATTTCCAGCACCATGTCTTACTGTGTTTTGTCACTTGTTTGTGTAATTTCCAGCCAGAAGAAACCTATTGGTCAAATAAAAATTCACTATGGCTCAAAATTTGGCATGGGTATGAATACTTTTGGGCTTAACTGTATGTATGTATGTATGTATTGATGTATGTAGGAATTTATGTTTATATGTACAGTACCAGTCAAAAGCTTGGACACACCTCATTCAAGGGTATTTATTTTTTTTTAATTATTTTCCACATTGTAGAATAATAGTGTTGGCGTCAAAGAAATGACACATGGAATCATGTAGTAACCAAAAAGTGTTAATGAAATTAAAATACATCTATATTTTAGAATACTTTTATTGAAGCATTAATTTGAGCTGCAATCTGAGATGCAGGTAATTGATGATTTCTGAGGCTGGTAACCGTAATGACCTTATACTGTGCAGCAGAGGGAACTCTGGGTCCTCATGAGTGCCAGTTTCATCACAGCGCTTGATGGTTTTTGTGACTGCACTTCAAGAAACTTTCAAAGTTCTCGAAATGTTCCAGATTGACTGACCTTCATGTCTTAACATAATGATTTACTGTTGTTTTTCTTTGCTTATTTGTGCTGTTCTTGCCATAATATGAACTATTACAGTACAGATATAATGGTGGTCTTCTGATTACCAACCCTACCTTGTCACAACACAACTCAAATGCATTAAGAAGGACAGAAATTCCAGTGAACTTTTAACAAGGCACGCCGGTTAATTGAAATACATTCCAGGTGACTACCTTATGAAGCTGTTTCAGAGAATTCAAAATGTGTTCAAAGCTGTCACTAAGGCAAAAGGTGGCTACTTTGAAGAATCTACAATTTTTTTTGGTTACCAAATGTTTCCATGTGTGTTATTTCATAGTTTTGTCTTCACTACTATTGTACAATGCAGAAAATTGTAAAAATAAATATATACCCTTGAATGAGTGTGTGCAAACTTTTGAATGGTGCTGTATTTACTGAATTAAAGATGGAGATGTAAAGGGACCACCACAGTGTGCATAGATGCCAGAATAATCTGCCACGCCATTCTTACACACAGGTTATTTACAGATTCAGCATACACTGATGAGCCAAAACATTATGACCACCTGCCTAATATGCTGTTGGTCCGCACACCACCAAAACAGTGCCAACCCGTCGAGGCATGGACCCAGAAGGTGTCCTGTGGTATCTGGCACCATTAGCAGCAGATCCTTCAAGTCCTATAAGTTGCTAGGTGGAGCCGCCGTGGCTCAGACTTGTTGGTCCAGCATATCCCACAGATGCTCAATCAGACTGAGATAGGGGGAATTTGGAGGCCAGGGCAACACACTGAACTCTTCATCATGTTCCTCAAACCATTCCTGAACAATGTGTCCAGTGTGGCAGGGCATATTATCCTGCTGAAAGAGGCCACTGCCATCAGGGAATACCATTGCCATGAAGGGGTGTACCTGGTCTGCAACAATGTTTATGTAGGTGGCACATGTCAAATTAACGTCCACATGAATGCCTGGATCCAGGGTTTCCCAGCAGAACATAGCGCAGAGTATCACATTCCCTCCGCTGGCTTGTTGTCTTCCCACAGTGCATCCTGATGCCAACACTTCCCCAGGTACACGGCTCACACGTACGTGGGCGTCCACTTGATGTAAAAGAAAATGTGACTCATCGGACCAGGCAAACTTCTTACACTCTTCCAAGGTCCAGTTCTGACACTTACGTGCCCATTGTAGGTGCTTTCGGTGGTGGACAGGGGTCATCATGGGCACTCTGACCTGTCTGCGGCTACGCAGCCCCATACGCAGCAGGGTGCGATGCACTGAGTGTTGTGACACATTCCTCCCGTAACAATCATTAAAATGTTTTGTGACTTGTGCAAAACATTCTGTCACCGGTTTGTGGTTTGTCCCTCCTCGGACCACTGTCGGTAGGTACTCACCACTGCTGACCGGGAGCACCCCACAAATCTCACCATTTCAGAGATGCTCTGACCCAGTCATCTGGTCATAACAATTTGGCCCTTGTCAAAGTCACTCAGGTCTTTACTCCTGCCCATTTCTCCTACATCCAACACTTGACTACGAGAACTGATAGTTTGCTTACCATGTAACCTATCCAGACCTTGACATGTGCCCTTGGTAGGAGATGATCAACGTTAATCGCTTCACCTGTGAGTGGTCATGATGTTTTGTCTCATCAGTGTATACACAGTATGAATAATGTGCATTATTAAAAATGCATGTGTTCTTGGGGCTCTTGAGTAGCCCCAAGCAGAGGTTTTCAAATTGAATTAGAAGACTGTGAAATACATTAAATGTATTTAATGTCATTGCAAGCATTATTTATTTAAGAATATCATTATCATTTAAGTTTGAATGGACAGTCACACATCTTTTTTTGGCTCAGTACTCAAGCACTTTGAAATTATACAATGACTATGTTGTTAAAAGTGTAGACAGTCAACTTTAATTTGAGTTCTTTTAAATTCAAATCGGATTAACCATTTCAAAATGTCAGCACATTTTGTACATAAGCCCCGACATTTTAGGATGGATGCCAACAGAATTTGAAGAGTTTGCTTCTTTGTTTCTTATTAGGCAGGTGTGTCTGTTTGTATCATTACTGCATAAACAAGATAGCTGTCAATATCTAGTCTTGATTCCAGGCCTTGCATTTACATTTGGAGTCTATTGCTGGTGTCTGAAAACATGAGAGCCGAAGTATCAAAACAAGTTTAACTGCCAGTTTTTTCTCCTTAATGTCTATTTTGAAAATGCTCTCCTTTGATTTCCTTTCGAAACCTTTATTTTATAAAAACATGTGCATTAAAATGTGAAGATAACACATGAGTTATGTACTGTTTATATAGTGATAAGCTGAAAGACAGAAGCCTCTCAAAGTGCCAACCGACTTGATAGTAAAGTCAAAACACAAATACATTAACACACTCAAAGGATATGACAGGACTGCTGTGTTTGATTGGCACGGCTATAATCACGGGTTATCCTGATAGGCAGACCATATGGATGGACAGAAAATGTGATATGGGTTCTATATTTGTATGGTGATCTGAAATGCAGAACAATTTACTACAAGGCATGAGTATCACATTTGCCAGCTAACTTTGTTAGACAACAAGAAAGCAAGCTTAAGGAATTAGCTAGCTAACCACATGATCAACAAATAGAAATAATGATTAATTTTATGGTTAAGAACGCTTATTGTAGATATGTGTTTTTGATTAATTGTACTATGCCCTTTTAGTCTTAAAAAAAGAATGTTGTTTTTTGTATTTTGGCAAGTTGCCTGGCTAAGACTTTGAGCCTGCTCTGTAGTGTAGCCCTCTGGAGTTCTAGAACCTCACTGTATAAGAGAAAGCTAGAACAAGAAAACACTGAACAACACACCAATTAATTCAGGATTAGACTTATATAATCTGGTAGTATATTTGCTCTTTGTCCAGTCAAGTCTCTTAGTCTGTCTGACCATCTCTCTATCTCACAGTCGCTCTGCTGGCTTCAATGGCTTCTGTTCTCCTCTCTCCTTGTCCACCACTTCTCTCTATATTCTTTTTCTCTTATTTTTCTCTCCCTCTTCTCTCCCCTGCCATGTTTCTCTCCCTTTTTCCTCCCCTCCCATGTTTCTCTCCTTCTTTCCTCCCCTGCCATGTTTCTCTCCACTCTGTCTGACCTACTTTTTCAGTTTGCTGCAGTGCTCTCCTCTATAACACACACAGAGATAGAGACAGAGATACAGATCGAGACAGAGATAGAGACAGAGACAGTGATAGAGACAGAGATAGAGACAGAGATAGAGACAGAGATGGAGACAGAGCTAGAGACGGAGACAGAGATGGAGACAGAGCCGTAGTTCTCAATCGTCTCCACCCCGCCACCCTCCTATGGAACCGGGAGGAACATGTGGGACCTGCACACAGTGTTTCCTAGTTGGTCCGAGGAGCGTGCACGAGGAGCGTTCATGAGGAACATCCACATGGCACACGTACAGGGCAAAGCAGAGGACAGTTTTATCTGCTGCTGTCAATACGACATTGTTGGTAAGGACGGTGATTTCGATGACGGTGGTGAGGACGATGACGGTGGTGATGAGGGTTGCTAGTGATCCTACTAGAGGTGGTGTTAATCATTTCACTCTGAGGTCACCATCATATTCATTTTCATGAAAAACATAATAGGCCTGTCCTACAGTATTAGATAAGTTTATGGTAAATGGTATATAGCCATGCCTAAGAAGCATCTGTCTGTTCCCTCTTAGTCAACTCCTCCCTACACACACACACGCATACACACGCTCACACAGACAAACACATACATATGCATGTGCGCACACACCCACACAGTACACTCGGCTGCACACAGAGCCAAAAAAGCCTACCCCAGTTAAATGGGCAGAAAAACTGCAGTCGCATCAGATGGTGCATATATGCTGCACAGGTGGACCGGCGGTGGGGTGAGGTGGGGGGTTAAGAGGATATAAATGGACTGGAGGACAACAAAGGATAAAAACCTGACTGAAACATAGGATGAATTGGTTTGTGGCCAGACCCTTCGTTAGCAGACCCCGGAGAATTCTCTCCCAGATGTGTCAATGGACAGGACCTACCCGGGTAGGGTTAAATAAGGCATCTGTGCTGGTCCAGCTATGTATATTGCCCTTTGGATAAAGATGAGCAACAAAGTCTATACAGAATACACATCTCCAGAAAAAATTACACTTTCCTGACAAGGATTATTAACTATAATGATATTTATGTTTATTATAAGCAGGGTTTAGATACAGCTCCGGAAAAATTAAGAGACCACTGTACCTTTTTCTTTCCTTTCCAAAAAAGTCGAAAAGGAAAGTTTTGAGTGAGGAACAGAAGCGTTTAATTTTCAGTGGTCTCTTAATTTTAACCCTTCTGTTCCTCACTCAAAAACTTCCTTTTCGACTTTTTTGGAAAGGAAAGAAAAAGGTGCAGTGGTCTCTTAATTTTAACCCTTCTGTTCCTCACTCAAAAACTTCCTTTTCGACTTTTTTGGAAAGGAAAGAAAAAGGTGCAGTGGTCTCTTAATTTCTTCCGGAGCTGTATATGAGTAGAATATGGAGCTATTAAGTGTTCAAAAAGTTCTACCAATGCAACAGAGGAGATCTTGTAAAAGCAACACATATAACCAGAAAAGTGTTCATTTGGACCCTGACATGGCGCTACTTTAACTGCCAACAGACACTGTCTTTCAAGCAGTAATACTTAACTGACCATTTGTAAAATCTGTTATAAAATCAACATGCAATGCCAGGGGTGGATTTATTTTAGCTGCAAAAAGCATTGTCAGACATACAGTGCTGCTTAAATGTATGTGAACTGAACAGGGATGGTCATTATTTTTGTATAAAATATATAAAACAAACACATACAATCCTTATTTAAACCCCGATTTGAAATTATAACATTCTAAATGAAGGACAATAGCTTGTGGCGTAAATGAAGTAAATGTCTCATATAGCCGTAAATCTCTGACTTCTTTTTTTTTAGGGGTTTCTTCCCAGTCCTCCTTACAGAACTCTGCCAGTTGAGAGAGGTTTGAGGAGTGTCTGGCATGTACTGCCTGTTTCAGGTCCTGCCATACTACGTCGATTGGATTAAGGTCAGGACTTTGACTTGGCCAATCCAAAACACAAATCTTCTTTCCCCTGAGCCATTCTTTGGTATATTTGCTTGAATGCTCTGGTCGTTGTCTTCTTGGAAGACACATATTGGGACCAGATTTAGCTCCTTGACTGATGGCCTGACACTCAGCCTAGGAATCACGTCATACCTCAGAATTCAAGGTTACCTTGATGATGTGCAGTTGACCAGGTCCAGAGAAGGAAAAGCAGCGCAGCTCTTGACATTCCCACCACCATGCCTGATTGTTAGGATTAGATATTTTGGTGGCGAGAAATGTTGGGTGTTTCGCCAAACATAGCGGTTTTGATAGTGGACTCATCTGACGAGAGAATGTATTTCCAGAAACCTTCAGGGGGTCAAGTGGTCTCTGGCAAAATTAAGACGGGCAGTTTGGATCTTTTTTGACAGCAGAGGCTTATTCCTGCCAACCCTCAAATGAATGGCATTTCAATTCAGTGCTCTTATTGATGAAGCATGAACAGTAACTTGAGATGCAGCAAAGGACGTCTGCAAATCTATGTTTGGGTTGGCATTTACCTGATTTATTATTTTTCTTGTGGTTTTTATGGATATTTTAGAAAAGTGTCCACTTCTAGGCAGAGTTGCTGTCATGTTAAATGCTTGCCACACAGTGGACTGATGGAGCTCAAATCTGTTTGAGATGGTTTGCATAGCCTTCTCCAGACTGATGTGCTCACACTACACTCTTCCTGATACCATCTCAGATCTCCTTCCTTCTCAGCACAGTGTGTTTTGCATTCCCTTGTATGGGTAACACCAAACGGACAGGTTTCTTGTCTCTATTCATCTAAGTCCTACCCAAACTCTTTCTAAAGACCCCTCCTTTGATTGGTTAATTTGGTACCCAATGATTTACCCATCTGATGGTACTAACCAACTTGATTTAACCAACGCAACTTGGGATTTTAACGTTGTTGTTGTTTTTTTGTGCAGTGGGCCGGGTTCAAACGCATGCTGCAGCAGTATATGTGCACCTGAGGCAGCACTTTTGATGGCAGGACCAACCCCAGGCCACTCAAACAACGTTTCTATTGGACAAATTTGAGTAGATCCCTGGACTCTGATTGGGCCACTACAGGCAGGCATTTTCAGACCCAATTTTCTTAAACATTAAATAAAACAGTATTCATTAAATACAAAGATGTATGATGCTTTGTTCACAGAATTCTAAACGCATTGTTTTTATAAGAAGAAAAAGGTTACAAATGTGTACTGCAATCAGTGTGTATTTTGGTCAATATTTGACAGCTGATATTTTGATGAATTCATTTAAACTATTAACAATATTATGTCATTTGGATTCACGGATTTATGTTCGATAAATGTTGTTATAGAAGAGCTGTAAACTACACCCCGAAAAGAAAAGTTTGTTCCAGTATTCTTTGGTTTGAAACTGTGGGAGAATCCCTAGAAGTTGGTTTCCAAGAAGTAAAAATGTCAAAGGATATTATAATGAACTATTTATACTGTTTACTATTTACTAAAGAACCATATGAACAACGTGCCCGCTCAAAACCCACCGTAAAATATTCTTTAAATGGTTCTTCGAGGAGCCATTAAAAATAGGTTATTTGAAGAATCCCATTTTTAAGGGCTCTTGTAAGAACTTATAAGGGTTCCCCGCGGCTTAACTGTGAAGAACCCTTAAAGGACCCCTCCAGAACCTTTTCTCTTTAGAGTAACACCCTGTAACAGAAGTAGCTCAATCAGCTGTCGCACAGTTATAGTAGTAGTAATAGTAAGCATAACATTTCATTACTTTGTCAGTGAACCAAATGTAGATGTGTTACTCATATCAACAGACACATCCACCAAAGTCGATCTGGATAACATACAGAAGCCTATGTTGTGCACATATACAGTACCACTATGCTTGTGGAATGAAGATACACCGATATAGTCCCACGGCTTGACCAGTAATTGAATGTACTTCAAGCTATACATCAAGTGTGTATCTGTTTTGGCCTGGTTGTTTATGTGAGCTATATGTGTGTGTGTGGATGCACACTGTATACACCTGAAGTAATTCATCAATTCTTTATGAACGCAGATGTGCGTGTCCAGTACATGTGAGCTTGGGCAAGCGTGCCGGCGCGCGTGTGAGTTGAGTAGAAAAAGGATAAACAGCACACGGGATAAGTGGAGGGAGGTGTGCGCAACACTTGAAGATCTCAGATAGTGACTGGTAACTACATGGACACTCCATTGAGGCGAACGTGAAGGCTGAGGGAGAGGGAGGCAAGAGAGATGGAGGGAGAAGAGGAGAGGAGTTTTCCTTCCTTCATCGCTGACTTCACTGATGTTCTAGTTCATTGAGTAAAATGTACCTATTGTTGCTGGGTTGCATGTTGGTCTCACCTAGCTATTTTAAGATAAATGCACTGACTGTAAGTTGTTTTAGATAAGAGGGTCTGCTAAATGACTGAAATATCAAAAGGAGGAGTGGGGGTGGGTCCTCTCTCATTTGTCTCCCTCATCTGTCTCTCTTTTCTCTCTCATCCCTATATCTACACTCAAAAGAGAAAAGGTTCTTAAAATATCCTTTACTTGGGGACTGTGGGGAACCCGTACACTTCCAATCAAGGAATAATGTCAGAGTGTGTGGTAAATAACAATTTTTACTTGTTACTCATGAACCTGATGTGTTTTTGAGGAACAGTTAGAATGATTCGGGACCAGGGCAATTTGGGACAGGGGCAGCCGTAAGACCAGATAGACAGGAGGAGGGACAAAGCGACTATGCACCACAAATCACAAGGACAGGTGCAGCCCATCGAGAGGGAGGTGATTTAAGTCACTCCGGAGGAGAGGAGGCCAGGTACAACAGATAAGAGCTAGGTTTGAATTGGTGGTTTGAGTTGTTGATTCATGACTAGAGCACTCCACGGTGAGCTAGGTTTGTCTGTCAAAAGGAACCTCGGACTCAAGCTAATTTCTTCACCGGTCCTGCTACAATGTGCCATCCATTCCGGATTATTTTTTTTTAACAACCCATTTAAAGGGTTCTTGGAAAAACTCAGAGGTTCCTCCACAGCTTGTGAGGAACCTTAAGAACCCTGCAAGAACCATTTCCTTTTAGAGTGTATAAAAGTGTGGAGGAACTCCTAAAAGGTCTTTAAAAAAATGTAAAGGTTAAAGAACATATCCCCTCAATAATCAACTCCAATACATTTTTAAAAAGGATCTTTCAGGAACCATTGATAAGCACTTACAAAGGGTTTCTCAAGGAACTGATAGGGGTTTCCCCACAGTTTCAACTAGAAGAACCCCTAAAAGATCCTCCAGGAACCTCTCTTTTTGGATCACATAGAACCATGATCCATGGTTCTATGTCAGAATAACGTGTGTTATGTACAGCGCATGTTCTGTATGTTTCAATGACCTTCAAGTTTCAATAGAGTCTCTCTGTAAGGTCTGGAATTAGATTAGGGAAAATCATCAACATAAAATGAAAACCAAGAGAGACAGTGAGAGAGAGAGACTTAAAGAGATTGAGAAAGAGAGTGAGAGAAAGCGAGACAGATGAGAAATGGACAATGAAAAAGCCAGTCTAGTGAGGGAGTTTACGAGAGAGAAACGTGATTGCGTGGGACTGGAATGAAGTGAGGGGGCGAATGGCTGCGAGAGAGAAAAGGACAGGCTCGTTGAGGGAGAGGAAGGAAAAAAAGAAACAGAGAACTCAAACAAAGCAAGAGGGTGAGAAAAGATGAATAATAAGTCGAGACAAGCAGGGTGAACAAGTGAGAGAGAGACAGAGAGGTGGAACAAACTGGCTAAGGAGAAATTGAATGAAGGTAAGTGATATCCTTAAGAGATGAGGGAGAGGTGACGTGAGATCTCTCTTCTTTTTTGGCCCGTTCTGCATGCAGTGTGTGTGGTGCTTTTTGAACGGGACCCTGGTGACTGTGTTTACTGTGTTTACTGCGGGACCCTGGTGACTGTGTTTACTGCGGGACCCTGGTGACTGTGTTTACTGCGGGACCCTGGTGACTGTGTTTACTGTGAGACCCTGGTGACTGTGTTCTATGCGGGACTCTGGTGACTGTGTTCACTGCGGGACCCTAGTGACTGTGTTTACTGCGGGACCCTGGTGACTGTGTTTACTGCGGGACCCTGGTGACTGCGTTTACTGCGGCACAATCCAGAAGAGCTTTAACCAGCGCCTGTCTCCATGACAACCACTCTGCCTTGGCTAGACCCGCTCTCCTTTCAGCTCCAAGGACAGGATCGTCCCTCTTTCTCTCTTGTCTCTCTCATCCCTCTTCTCGTCTCCCATGTCCCTTTTTCTTGTCTCTCATCCCTCTCTGGCATGCCTCTCTTGTCCCTGTTTCTTGTCTCTATCGCCCCTCTCTTTTCCCTCTCATCCCTTTTTCTTGCCTCCCTCATCCCCTTCGCTTGTCCCTCTCACCCTTATCCCACTTCTCTCCATCATCCCTTTTCCTTGTCTCTCTCACCCCTCTCTCTTGTCTCTCTTATCCATCTCTCTTTTCCCTCTCATCCCTTTTTCTTGCTTCCCTCACCCCCTCTCTTGTCCCTCTCATCCTTTTCCCTCTTCTCTCCGTCATCCCTTTTCCTTGCCTCGCTCACCCTTCTCTCATCTCCCCCCTTCCTCTCTCTGCTCCTTTAAATCCGTCTATCTCTCGTTTCCTAGATCCCTGTCTATCTCGTCTCTCTCGTCTCTCTAATCCCTCTCTCTCTGTTGTCTCCCTAATCACTCTTTCTTGCATATCTCATCCTTTCCTCTGTTGTCTCTGTCATCCCTTTCCCGCTCTTGCTTCTCTCATCCTTCTTGGTTGTCTCCCTCAATTCTATCTCTTTTGTCTCCCTCTTCCCACTCCTTTACTTTAACATAATGAAATGGACCAACTAATGCCTTTGGTACCGTGGAGGGTTCAGGACAAAACAGAAAGTCCCTGCAGCCATCGCATATTGGAATGTCAATGGATAACCACTGATGAGAGTGCAGTGAATTAGCTATGATCTATGGTTCCCTGTGGGAATAACACATGTTATATACAGTGCATGTACTGTACGTGGTCCCATGACCTTCAAGCCTCAATAGAGTCGCTCTGCAAGGTCTGGAATTAGATTGGGAAAGATCATCAACATAAACTGAAGACCAAGAGAGAGAGAGCAAAAGAGAGAGAGAAGGAGAGAGAGAGAGAGAGAGAGAGAGAGAGAGAGCAACTGACAGAGAGAGACAAATGATAAATGTCCAAATAAAAAAGAGAGTAGAAAGGGAGTTTATGAGAGAGAAATGTGATTGTGTGGGAATGGATTGAAGCGAGGGGGCGAATGCTTGCGAGGAACAGAAGACCGGCTCTGAGAGGGGCTGAAGAAATATATACTACTCTTGCCCTGCCCAACATGGTTGAAGAAAGCAAGCCTCTGTCAAATAGTGATATTTTTTGTCTGGTTAAATTTTATTTTCAAAATAATTTGAAGTATATAATTAATAAAACAGAACTACCATCAGTTAGGCGAAAACAGGATATTTTCCCCAGAGCCAAACATATCGGCCCTAACCCAACGGCAGAGTCAGCACAAGACATTGAAGAATGATCTGCAATCTGTACATGAATGAAGGTATGGATGAGGAATGTTTAAAGACGGAACATGACAATGATGAGATGGCGATCAACTCGTCAAGGGCAACCTGTACAATAGGCTACATTCTAATGACGGGATTCATTTGTCATCATAGGTGGTTTGACTGAAATCCAATATTAAGAGTTAAATGAACTTGGAGTAAAATCCTTGACCTTTTCACTTACGGTTATGGCAGAGATTGCAGCTATCATCATCCTCATCTCTAAAGTAACTTTAACTGTATATTTTTGATTGGTCACGTGGGTCAAGAATGGATTTTAAGCCTAATAAACATATTAAGATAATAATATACTGTAAATATCCTCAAGGTAATCAAGACTGTTAATCATGTATTGGAGTAAGCATAAACATGGATGTACAATAAAATCCTGTCATGTACTTGGTATGACAAGTCACTGAGTTGAGGTGTAATGTAATGGCCTCCATCAAACCAAAAACAAGTACAGGCTCGTCAACTTCCTTTTGATTCATTTTTTCAACAATGAATTGTTTTTAAATGCAGCTCCTTTAATTTACACCAAATAGCATGGATAGAGTGGCTCATTATGGAACAATGGCTCGTATTTGATTGGTCAGATTTGTGCAGATGCGCGATGCATCTGAAATGTCCCCAGAGTGGAGAGGACGAGATGTCAGGGTGGACATAACGTGAAGAAACGTGAATAGGACTGCTTAAAGCTATAACGCGAAGAAACGTGAATAGGACTGTTTAAAGCTATAATGTGAAGAAACGTGAATAGGACTGTTTAAAGCTATAACGTGAAGAAATGTGAATAGGGCTGTTTAAAGCTATAATGTGAAGAAACGTGAATAGGACTGTTTAAAGCTATATCGTGTAACTTCCCTGACTTGCAGAATTAAACACTTAGACAGAAGTAATATTACCAGTACAGAAAAGAACACGGTTAACACGTTTTAAATATATGAAAACAGCGATTGTGTTGCAGAACACCAGAGGTCACATTAATTCCTAGTTCTATTCCCCTTCTATTTCCATAAGCCTTGCCTGATGTCCACTATATACGATGAAGGTACTGCACAGCCTTACAAGACTTCACATTTCTTTTCAGGTGAACAATGGGACGATCAGACGTGATAATGACAGAGCAACATCTTATGATGAGGTAGGGCATGAAATGAACCAAATGTGGGAAAAGAGGAAGACAACATGGGAAGCAGAGGAAGAGAGAAAGAGCGAGGTAAAAGTAGATTCTCATATTCTGTGACTTCCCAAAGCTGAGGTTTGTACAGCAGATTGGAGTCACGCCAGCTTCAGTGAGACTGACGATGAAATATGTCGGTGGACACCACTGCAAGAAACTGATTTCTAAAATTGTATGAATTTACCAATTATGGAAAAGCTTGTAAAAAATGCTATTAATGTGTACTTTTGTCAATATCAAAATAAAAGTTTTAAGGAGTCATTTAAGCAATCAATTTGAATGTTTCTTTGTAGAAACTGAAGGATGGGTGGTCAAAGGGCTTTAGGATTTGAATCCATGATTACTCTTGGGTCAGCGGCTTAGACAACCAGACCACCTGAGACACCGAAAGATTTTTGTCTTTTTAGCGCATGCATACATGAATACACAATAGGAAGTGAATGGAGACCACAACAAAGAAGAAACATGATTTGTCTGCATTCCGATGTCCGTCCCAGGAGCCTACAGTACAACGCAGATCACAAGCCCAACACATGCATTAACTGGACGCCATAAATGTAGTTGTGTTGGTTCATTTATTAATTTACTTCACCTGTTTTCTACCAAGTAAGCCGACTGGGAACCAATTCTCATTTGCAATGACGATATGGTCAATGGCATGGCAGAGCAAGACAACAAAAAGTTACACATTCAACACTCAAAATAAACTATATACAATGGGTTAAACACCGTAGAGATTACAAAAACACGTCCATTCTGTGTTGCTTAACTGCATTGCAGAGTGGATAAATGAACGTAGCCAGAGGCCCCTCGGTCACACCGCCAACCCAGCCCCTCACCGTGGCGCTACGGGGAATCAGGTGACAGCACCCTGGGGAGATGCGAGGGGTAATGGCTGGGTGGAGAAGCACCAGTCGGACAATACGCACTGGAGGACAGCGCACCGGCATGTCAGCACCCACACCAGGAAGGGCAGACCACTGAACGGGAGAGGCAGGTTGGAGGAGGAACCTGGGACACCGGTGCCATAAAGAGCCGGCGGAGGGACGGGAATGAGACCGGAGCTCCAGGCAGCTGTCACCAAACAAGGAATACAGCGGGATAAAGAAGAGACTGGGTACAATGTGGTAGAGATGTAGAAAAAGACATGTGTGTGTGTGTGTGTGTGTGTGTGTGTGTGTGTGTGTTTCATGTGTACTGTATTCGTGCCGTATATTTGGAGACACAAGGCAAGATTATGAGAAAAAGAGGGAAAGAGAAACTGACAGAAAGCCTCAGGATTGCAACTTTCATATTCCACCATCCGCAGGTGTCACATGACTGAAGTCAGACGCCAAATCTAAATGGGATCATCCTGTTGTTGCAGAAATGTTCCTCCAAAGCAGTTAACGCAAACCTCTGTTGTATTCAAGGTTTACAAAGGCTTCAGAAGTTAGTAATTTCCCACTTTGAAATCTCAGACGTTAATCATCATTCAATTCAAAATGAATAAGTTAAGCTACGGCATCTGTACTGTGACAGCCTATATCTATGTGACAGACTACTGTTGAATTGCAGTACGCCGTACTCTGCGATCAGCACATCACGCCCATTTCATTTTCCACATCGGTCCTGTCCAGAAGTTCTGACGACAGGCGAAGGGGTGAGGGTGTGAAGGGGGAATTACACTTCCCTCCGCCCACTGTCCGCTTCGTATTCAATCCCGATCGCCGCAACGGACCAATGGCCATTTGTCCTTGCGTCACAGCCGTCCCTTCCTCTTTCGTCCCGACCAGCTCCCCCTCACCCCTGTCCTCCCGGTTGTGTGAACGCCCGAGAGCTAGTTTGGCAAAGATGTCCCTTTTTTCAGCTGTGACGACCGAGTGCCTGCCTGCCTCTCATCTCCTCTGTCTCTCCCTCTCTCTCCCTCTCCCTCTCTCTCTCTCTCTCTCCCTCTCTCTCTCTCCCTCTCTCTCCCTCTCCCTCTCCTATCTCTATCTTTCTCTGTCCACCAAGAGCATTGTGACGAAGAAAAAAACTGCTTTGTAAGAGAAGCAGGGAAAACACGAGGCACAGAGACAGACTGCAGATTCCCCACGCTGCAGTTTACAGCCACCCAGGACATTTCAGAGCTCGTGCCTGCAGCAACCCACTCACCCGCTAAGCCCACCTTTACCAGCCAAAAGCCAATGAATAGTTAAAAATAGGCACATCTCCAGCGTGAATACCAATGTCCTCTTAGCGCTACCTAGTGTCTAAATGGTGCAGGGACTCGGATATGTGCATCGCGGTGACCCTATTTGAACAGTGGTCCATCCGAGAGCTTATATCCTCCCCTGTGACAAATTACACAGTATTATACGTCCTAAACCGGTCATTCACCGGTGCATTTGGTTTCGGTTCCCCTCGCTCTTTCCATCACCGGCAACTTACGGGACTGGAACCATCGGGAGCTGGCAGATGGTCTCGCAGGAATTGTTCCAGTGTCGCACTCTCCCCAACAGGGTTATTTCCCGAGGGACTGAGCAGGTATCCAGCTTGGCTGTTTTAAGTGCCACAGGGCGCAAGGGGTCTACGGCAGAAACCGAACGTCACGTGTTGTCGAACCGCTCACGCTCACTCTCGAAACCTTTAACCTGGTGAACAGAACCTCGCGGCAGGAACTCAGCACCCCTTGCGGGTCACTCTGCTGCTTCGGAGTACTCCGTTTGAAAACAGGTTTGTTTACAATTCTACAGAAACTGTAGGCTTTTTAACACTTGAATTTACAATCTGCAATATGTGCTTGGCGTTAAGTGGCATATAATATGCTGACTCCTGTCAGTCCTTACATGCATTGGTCCGTCTATGAATTTGAGAGTGGTTACATTTCTCAGCTTAATGGAAACACATAGTGACATGGGGATGGGGTACAGATGAATACGTGTCTAATATATTGGATAGATGTCTGTCTGTAAGCAGCCTTGTGTGTGTAAAAGTGTTATTTTGGGTGCAAAATTGCCATAGTAAAACCTACATGAGTGTGTGTGTCTTTGCTGCGTATGGCTGAAACACAAACATTTTGTGTGTGAAAGCTAACTGGTCCATTCTCTGAGATCTCAACATTTAGTGAGAAAGACTGGGCTCAGATCACTGCAAATAATGAATAAACTCACTAATGAACATTCTTTAGTGTTCATGCTAGCTGTTACATTCTCTATTCAGAACATAAAAAAAAAGCTGATCATGTCGTACACCGTTCGCAATGTAGCTTGCGTGTGATGGTGTCTACGTGGACTCTGTTTTACCAAGTGATGGATGTCTGTCAATGCTGTAGCTGTGTGCTGGTGAATGCGCTCATGCATTTACAGCATAGAGGTTAATGGGCAGAACTGCGACCTACAGTACACCATGAGTTATGTGTACTTCCTATTCCTGTCGTGTACAGGGTGGGGGTAAACGAGGAGGCGTGCAGTATGGGTCGTGGTTTATGTGAACAGATGGGTGCCGTGTAAAGGTTAACAGGCTCGATGTTCAAAAAAGCCTCCACTGTGATGTGTTGTGATGGGTGCGCCAATATGACAAGGTGTAGATCGTGTTCATGTGGGCCATCGCTGTCTTTCCCCAAAACTATTACTACTAGTTTTGTTGTAGCCATCAATTGTCCCTTTATGCAAATTACTAATATTAGCTCATTTCTTTTTTATTTGACTTATCAAAGTCAACAATTAGCATAGGACATTTATCGTGTTGTAAAATGCTTGCAAAATCACTGAGATTAGCGGTCAGTGTGATCAGTACAGCACGATGTTGATGCTTTTTGGTTTATTATCCCAGCTCTAGTGAGCGTGTAAATAGGCCGGTATAAACATATCTGTAATCGTAGTCGACCTAATGTTCGCTGTCTAAAGAGGGAAGCACTGCATCTACATATCTTTATGTTCTGTCTAACGTATAGTGGGGCACTGTGTAGAATCCTCCCTCTAAACAATAACACGACATGTCGCCTCATCCTCCTCCCTTACCCAACAAGATCCGGAGTAGTATCACCTACAGTAGTATCACCTAGAATCACCTAGTATCACCTAGTCCAGGATGGTTCAGGTTGGGAAGGAGAATAGAGCGACTGTATTTAGCAATTAGAAGGAGATTACAAGTCATGCAAACTGAAAGACGGACCGGCGAGAGGTTTTCAATGGGGAATGTCTCAGGCACTCAGATCAATTTTGCATGAAGAGATTATTTGAACTATCAACATTAATCGCATGTCTACTAGTCGTTTTTGCTTGTTTTCATGCACAATACAATACTAAGCACTCTCCTCCTTCCTGTGTTTCGACTGAATTCTGGCCCATTTATGGGATGTAACCAGGTTTTGGTAGCACACCAGTGTCCCAGCAGATTTCAGTTCAGAAGAGCGGTGGAGGAATGTAATGGGGATGACCGCAGAGAACCAACTAATTGACTGGCAGCAACATCACAGCATGCCGGAAAGCTGAGGCAGCGCATTAAAAGAAGAACGGAAAGAACAAGGGAGGAGGAAAGGTAGAGGTAGGAAGGTTGTGTAGTAAGGAGGGAAAAACAAGGGAGAGCAAGGAGGCTGTTGGCGGGGGGAAATAATATATGAATGTATAAATGCGTGTGTCCCTGCATTTCAGTTGCGCATGCGCCTTGCACGTTCAGTTTGCCTCTTTGCACATCTAGAATTGCCATCGTACTTGCATTTGTTACCGTTGTTACATATGCATGTCTACCTCGGGGACCTCACTGCTGCTATCTCTGCAGCCCGGTTGCACGTGCTACCTTACTCCTTCAGTTTGTCTCAATTGCACATCTAGAATGCATTTAGAATTGTCATTTGTACCCGCACAACTATTTATCCCATTTGTAACATTCATTATACTTCATTCAATCATTGTACATTTTCTGCCCTCATCCGTTTGCCTTAAATGCATTTCTATTGCATTTGCCTTCATTGCAAATCTATACATTCCACTTGTAATTTACATATACTTAATACTTGTAAATACTTATAATATATAATAGATTTTCTACCCTCTTCTATATGCACTTCTGGTTAGATGCTAACTGCATTTCCTTGTACTGTACTTGTACTTGTTCAATGACAATGAAGTTGAATCTAATTTAATCTATATCAGTGTGAAACAAAATAGTTATTTAAGTCGGTTCAGTTACAGACACTATATCTACATTTAAACCTCCTGCTATTGCAGGAATGTTCTTCAACAACAGGAAATGTAAAATTTAGTGCATTCAAGGTTTGAAAAAGCATTAAAACAAGTCAAAATTGAATGAACCGCACCAAAATAACATCCATTCATTAAAATCCACTTAACGAGGCACCAATGGCAAATTGGCAGCAGAAGTATGTTCCTGCTGTAGCAAACTGTCTCAAATCAAATAAAGGCATCAGCAAAGGTTGAACAGATCATGTGTTTACAGTTGACAGTAAGTCCCCAGTCAACTGGTGGGATTTAAGTGACTGTTGTGTCCACGTCTCTGCTTTGGCATGGTATCATGAGTCCATCCACTAAAATAGCAACAACAGACAAAGATAGTATTACATTGGCTCTGCACAAAATCGTTGCGTTCAGAGTGCCGGGTAGATACGAAGATGAGAAGACCTGGGCACAATACTCAGTCAGGAAAAACAAAGACCGAACACAATGGATTTCCTCAATGCAAGGCACCGGACAGGGAAGTTGGCTAATCGTTTGTCATGACCTTCCCCTGAGTCCTCTGGTGACACGTTGTGTACCATAATAAACTTGCTTAGCGCAGAGGGGTGTCTCCTAAATTAACAACCCCACTTCTACCTGGCAGCCAAACAGTTGCTGTGGTGTCTGGCTATTTTTGGCATCAATTTGTTTGTCGCAGGGCCTGTGAGAGACTGAGAATACTTTTAGGTCCAGGCTGTCCTCATCTAATGAGATATCCTACTATCTGAAAAAAATGTAAACTACCTCCAGAAATAAATACATGAAGAAAAAAAATTATGTAAAAAAACCCCCTTTGTTAATAAAATGGTCAGATCTTTCTGACAGCGACAGAGGGATAGACCTGACGAGACAGAATGGGATTAAAGACTCTTTGCCGCTCTCATTCAATTTCTAGAGGGATTCCATAGGTGAAAGTACCACAATGAAAGGGAGAACTAAGGAAAACGTAGCGCATCAATTATCATCGGGCAGTTCAAAGTAAAGCAGGGATCCATAAAGGTAAGACAGGCGTGTCCGTTTATGTAAACGTAACAAAGACGGTACTTCAAACAACGAACGCGGCATGTACTGTGAATTTCCTTTGCTGTCATATTGGACGCTTCCATTTCATAAACAAAAAAATAACAAATGCTCCGCGGGCACCTCATGCAGATACTTCCATTTGAGCCGACGTATGGCCAGTTTCCTGGACAAAGACTGAGGTTAGTACAGGACTAAAGAGTCAGCAAGGGACTCTATTCCAAGAGCTTTTCTGTCCGACACTAAGCCTAATCGGTTTCTGGGAAATCACTTTAGGATGAGGACCTACATTTCACATTTTTAGATTTACATTTAAGTACCATCATGGTGTTTACTGTAATGTCATCGAAAACACAGTGCAATGTATGTGTGTGTGTGGGGGGGAGTCCCTTCCAATCAGAGAGCAGCGAGGAGAGCTGAAAAGCAGGACGCCACCCTGATTGCCTGGGGGGCTGAGGTGACTGGCTTACTCCCTGACAATGCAGTCACCTTCAGCACGTTTCGCAACAAACCCTAAATTCAGAGTAGGAGGTGGAGTTGCTTCGGGGCAGAAATATGGTGTGAAAAAATCTCACAAGACAATGCAAAATTAGAATTGACCCAGTAAAGAATAGACAGCCCACAAGCATTACAGTAAAAGAGGACAGAGTGATGTTATTGTGCAGGATTTTGGTGATGCACAAGTGCTTTCACATTCTAAGCCAATTGGAGATCTACATCAGTTATATTTGATCACAAAACTGGCCATCTCAAACCAACCACACATTTGCTCCTTTGAGATTCCAAGACAAGGTCTCTAAAAAAAATTGCAATGAGCTTTGGACTGAAAATGGCAGTGACCCCAACCCTGTCCCAAGCATTTCTTGTCTAATATCTACTGTTCTATATTTAGCAAATGCTACTATTTTCTGGTCAGCAGAATGTTTCCTACCCAGATACACTGTGTTCTGGTGCTGCGCTAGGTTATATTTGTGTTTATGACAGCAATCTTCAGTTGAAAAGAAAAGCAAAGAGTGAACCTTTAGACATGACCTTCCGGGGTCTGAACATTAAACATGACCCCAATGCTAACCCAACAACACTGTTACACCCAACAACACAGTTACAGCCAACAGTGTTATAATCAACAACACAGTTATAGGAAACATCACTGTACCAGCCAACTACAATCCTACAACAATGGTAATGCTGAAAAATCGTTACAGGTAACAACACTGTTGAAGCTATCAAACTGTTATAACCAACAACACTGTCTCAGGCCACAACACTGTTAGAAAACAGCACAGTTAAAGCTAATAAACTATTACAGGCAACAACAACATGACAATATGATGATAAAAGATCCAAGCCAATATGATCATAAAAGATCCGAGTTTGTGTTGGGTGGGCCTGATAGCATGGAAAGGTTTTGTGTAAAATTCACCACCAATTTTATTGTGTAAAGTAAATGACCAGTGCCAGAAGATCAACTTCCTGCAACTAAACTGTACCATTTCCAAAATGGTTGCTTTTTAAAATAGTTCAAGGGCTTTCTGAAGTGTAATATGTAGTATGTTCTTGTCTCCAGAAAATAGTTATTTAATCCTATTCTTTAAAAATGTTTTTGTATATTCTTGCCTCAGTAGAGTCAGAAAAGGATCTATTTAATTTGATTTAGATCTATACTCTTGTCTCAGCAAAGTAAGTGGTGATAAAAAGTGATATGCCACAGGGATAAAACTCTTATACCACATCATAGTAAAGTGTGTTAACTGCTAAGAGTACGTAAGACCATTTTATAACACACTGCTTCCCGCAGAAATCTATTGTTCATACAAACTCTATTGAACAATGTATACACAGATAATAATCAAGTATTGTAAATTGACTGACCAGCAAGACAACCCAAATCTGACTAGTTCCATAAACAAATCAATAACTTCTTTGTTGTTACATTCATTCTTTAAAATGAGTTCGTACAAACTTGTGAAAAACGACACCGTTAACAAGTTCTATTGACATTATCGAGTTAAGGAATGTCAAAGATGTTATGGTACCATGACAGACGTGTGAACTCCAAGACACCCTACGCCCTTCCAGGGCTTAATTGCTCCGTGAAACTCAATCTCATGCCATTAGGGATGAATGGCAAAATAAGACACAAGGTAGAATAATATACCACACAAATCCGTTTGGCCCCACAGTGGACATTTGCAGTACGATTATAACATAATGCCACCTCAAAACCATATCTAAACATCCTTACATCAGGAAATACAAATTAAAATACAAACAAAAAGAGAAGAAATTCAATAAAATGTCAATCAATGAGGCGCTCGGACAAAGAGAGGCAGGCTGTATTGCTAGAGCCTTCTATACTGATCGAAGACGGATCCAGCACACACATACACACACACACACACACACACACACATTCTCTCAAGTGCTTCCCCGTCTCTGTCTCTGCCCCCTCCCTCTACGACTCACTCTCCCTCTCTGTCTTTCTACCCCTGCCCCTATCTCATCCTCTAGCTCTCTCTCTCCTTTTCCTCTATCGCTCTCTCTGTCTCCTCTATTCCTGCTCTGTCTCTCTGTCTCTCGCGCACTCATTCGGTTTCTCTCTCTTTCTCTCCCCGTGTCTACTGCAGCAGAAAAGGAAGGACAGCCACGGTATGTGTGGCGCTACGGTATCTCCCTGCCCCTCATGCACAGGAAAGAAAACACCTGCATGTCGCCCAGCGCTATGAGTAACAGCAGCGATGGCAACATTGATCCCTGATGCATTAAAACCCTACGGTGCAGATCAAAGCCCTAGCATCTTTACCGTAACCACCTCTTTTAGCAACAAACACACACACAAACACACACACGCAAATAAACACACACACTGATACATATGTAGATCCATACATTTAAGCCTGCCATCCATATCTTCCGGTTCAATAAAGCCTGGACTTAAGAGCACGTGGAGAGGACATTCGGAAATCGATGTCATCGATCACCGTCGATGAGAGCACACAGAGAGGCACTTTACGTTACCCTACATTTAAGTTCTAATCAGCAGCCACTACATCCTTTTCCATTCCTTTATTATAAATGAATGGTATGCACCCATTAGATCTTAAAGTATTTGAGCTTAACGAGCGTATGCCCATCGTACCCCATCAAAACCTGTTCTACTCCAGTGTTTGTAAACACTACACAGACTGAAAACATGCTTAAAACTATCTTCTCTATTTTGTATTATTATTATTTATTTCATTATTTAACCAGGAAAGCAGATTTTGGACCAATTCTTATAAGCAATGAGGACCTGGTCAAATGCATGACAATTGCAGAAACAACACTTACACAAAAATACATTCAGTAAAACTATGTGCAATGGAGTAAGCATGAGGTCTATAGGTTACACCATATAAGGTGACATAAATACAGATGGATGAGGTACATATGTGGTCACCATATGAGATGACATAAATACAGATGGATATGGTACATACATGGGCACCATATGAGGTGACATAAATACAGATGGATGAGGTACATACAGGTGCTGGTCATATAATTAGAATATCATCAAAAAGTTGATTTATTTCAGTAATTCCATTCAAAAAGTGAAACTTGGATATTATATTCATTCATTACACACTGACTGATATATTTCAAATGTTTATTTCATTTAATTGTGATGATTAAAACTGACAACTAATGAAAATCCCAAATTCAGTATCTCCGAAAATTAGAATATTACTTAAGACCAATACAAAAAAAGGATTTTTAGAAATGTTGCCCAAATGAAAAGTATGAACATGAAAAGTATGAGCATGTACAGCACTCAATACTTAGTTGGGGCTCCTTTTGCCTGAATTACTGCAGCAATGCGGCGTGGCATGGAGTCGATCAGTCTGTGGCACTGCTCGGGTGTTATGAGAGCCCAGGTTGCTCTGATAGTGGCCTTCAGCTCTTCTGCATTGTTGGGTCTGGCGTATCGCAT